>JAQQSZ010009461.1:0-12768 GCA_028646595.1 Phalanger gymnotis
GGAACTCAAAGTTTTAAAAAATAGATGTTCAAAAGTAAAAAAAATAATAATGGTCTGTGTAAACATCAAGGCCGTTCTTGATGAAAACATGAGAAGGATAAGTAGGCTTTCATAAATGATTTTCTACTACAGACTACATCTTCAGAATCATACTTCTAATTGGTGCAGAGAATTTTAGATCCCATTTTATGTATTGTTTTTTAATTTTTTTTAAAGTGCTAGATTCAGTAGAACAAAATATAACCAAAATGTAACTTTCTCCAAATAAGATGTTTTCCACATATATTAAAAATTATGTATGATAACAAAAATATCTTTGCTTGGTGATACAGCGAAGATATAAAACAGAAAATGTATAGTTTCTAAATATGCATGTGAGCATCATAGAGAAGTCCTATGCAATCCAAACAATAAATACTCTGTGTGGATGCCAAAGTTCTTCTAATGCTTTTGTTTACAAATTATATTAATTATATGGAGGCCAAGAACACCAGAATGCCTCTTTAATGTAATTCATTCAAAAGAAATCAGCCTTACCATCTAATTGGATTAACAAGGTGGATGATAAACAGTTATAGCTGTGAAACTCCTCCGTACACACATACATTATATATTTATATATATATGCATATATATATATACACACACATATATATATACATGTATGTATATATAGGTAAGTAAACACATTTAGGCATACACACACATGAACCATGAGGTCTTAGAAAATATATTGGAACAGTGTGTGTACAATACCTCACCTACTTGTTCCAAAAGACTGATATTGACTTGCTAATTCATCACAGAACAGAAATTTGTTACTTTTATCTCCCAGTTTTTTTGAAACAGGACTATTTCTTTTTAAAGTATATTTTATTTCATTAAATATTTCCCAATTATGTATTTTTTAAAAACTTATTCTTTTTTAAAAAAAATTTGAGTTTCAAGTTCTCTCCCTCCCACCCCTCCCCTACCCCTTGAGAAGGCAAACAGTATTATACAGTTATACATGTGAAGTCATGAAAAATATGTTTCCATAGTAGTCATATTACAAAAGAAAACACAGGCAAAATAAAAATCAAGAAAGATAAAGTAAAAGAGTGTGTTTTGGTCTTCACTCACACAGCTAGTAAATCCAGGATCACACAGCTAGTAAATATCTTGAGTTTATCAGTTCTCTCTGGAGGTGAGTAGCATTTTTCATCATTAGTCCTTTGGAATTGTCTTGGGTCATTGTCTTGATCAGAGTAGCCAAGTCTTTCATAGTTGATCATCGTCACATTATTGCTGTTAATCTGTATAATGTTCTCCTGGTTCTGCTCACTTCACTCTGTAAGTCTTCATGTAAGTCTTTCCAAGGTTTTTCTGAAATTATCCTGCTTGTCATTTCTCATAGCATAATAGCAGGGAATGTGACTTCTAACATTATTCATCCAGTATAACAAAATTTCACTACAACATAATAAATTGAAGTCCTGCGGAATTCTTTATAATAGGATTTTGTTAAGAATTCAGGCAATTACTATTTTCTACCGATTATTTTAAAAAAATTTTAAAGGAATGCCAAATGCCCAGATTGCAACATAAAGTAGCATGAATATGCTATAGAGACAATAAACTGGACTCAAAATTGAATAATAAAAGCTGTTGATCAGATTTATTTGTTTGTTGTTTACTTATTTGAGAATACGTTTCCCTGTCTCACCCAGACTGAAAGCAGTCTATTAAGATATTTCTGTCTTTATGTGAATCACATCTCTTTCTGTAAACCTGTGAGTAAACTCTTGGTTGTTCATTCAAGTGCATATTGTAATATAGACTATAGGCATTCTTTTTATTTTCGTTTATTCGTTTTAGTCATCTCCTACTCTTTATGACCCCATTTAGAGTTTTACTGGCAAAGATACCGGAGCGTTTTGCCATTTCCCTCTCCAGCTCCATACAAACACACACACGCATGCGAACACACACACACACACACACACACACACACACACACACACATTTTCTAGTGTGGTAGATGAGGCATTCAAGGTCAGGTAATGAAAAAGTAATTGCTACTTGATGGCAAGATTTAAAATTTAGAGAAAATTCAGCACTAATTTCCTCCCTAAAGTCTGTGTTGCAGAAATCATAAAATAAAGTACTTTCATGAGAAAGGATACTTGGATTTGCATCTAAGCTTTTTTTGTATAGGATATAGAGAATTCAACATAAATAAATCAGTAACCATTGTTACTTTGGAACATCCACAGTGACAAACATAGTTTCATTGTAAATTCTTTATAAAGAATTCATTTAATTGTGTTCAATCTAAAATAATTTTACATGATCTTTATTTTGAAATTGGTCTAATAATACCTTCTTTAGCTGAGAAACAAAGTAATCCTTGTAAGTAGATTTTCTAGACAATTGAATTTTACTCCTTTTAGCACTAGCTATTTTTATTTTTGGAATGAAAGTTGTTCTACAATCCATTCTATTCTTCCCTGTTTTTTGCAATAGAAATATTCCGAGTAGGACTTAATTTTTTCACAGTTAGTAATTATTATTTATAGCAAATATAAACAGTTTGAATTCCCACTCTATCAATCTGATGGGCATACCTTTCACTTTCAAAAGCAGGGGTGGGGAACCTATGGCCTTGAAGCCACGTGTGGCCCTCTAGGTCCTCAAGTGCAGCCCTTTGACTGAATCTAAACTTCACAGACCAAATTCTTTTATTAATATTGTTAATAAGTTATTAAGTAATAAATTATTAGTCCCCTTAATGAATTTGTTCTGTAAAGTTTGGATTCAGTCAAAGGACTGTACTTGAAGATCTACAGGGCCACATGTGGCCTTCAGGCCACAGGTTCCCCACCCCTGCCTAGAGTATGGACATGCCCGTTGGTTCCCTGTTAAGAGGACAAAGGTAACTCTTGACTGTTTTATAATGACCGGGAGCCTGATGGGTTTGTAGTGACTAAAATTCAGAGGAGTACAGTGTTTGTCTGGTTTTCACTCCTCTATGATTGCCCATAAAAGAGTATACTCAAACTTTTTGCCTTTTTTACTTTTTCCTCTTCAGAAAACAGAAAAGACTTACATTCTGTGCAGTATCTGCACAGGAACTGATAATGAGTGCTTTGGAGAAAAAGCATATGAAGTTATATGTGTTCACCCATATCTTACTTGGCACCAGAGAAAAGTTTCTGATGGTGAACTTTCTTGGTTGAAAAAGATTGCAACAGCCAGTTATGATACAGTTCCTGCAGGAGCACACAGAAGAAGTGGGAGTATACTTTGACATGTGGCCCAGAAAGGGTGTTTGTGGACAATGTTTCTGAAGCTCAATGTTCTATGTAGAAAAAAGGGAATTTTTGTTTCCTCAGTAGTATAGTACCAGAATATAGACTTCCAGCTTGCTAGGCAAGAATGATATGCTAGGCAACATGATACTAGAATGTAGCTGCTTTGCCTTAGAAAAAGGAGAATTTATTGGGCAACATTCACTTTGTCTTAAGAATAGCCCTAAGTTTGAGAGTTTGGGAATCAGGTCTTCAAGAGCAAGAGTTGTCAAACATGCCCAAGGCCAACAACCCTTCACAAGTGCAATGGGAACCAGATTAAAATGCAGTAGGGAAATATTTAACAAAATAAATAAAAATGCAATAAAACATAGATAATATTAATTTGTGGTTTTCTAAGTCAATATAATTTAATTGCCTATTTAGATTTAAGTTTCGTACCGCTATTCTAGAGACTTTCCTGAGCCATGTGCCTCAGAAGATTGTTCACATGGTCCTTGTAGCTGGAGAGCAGAGGCAAGAAAGACATAGGAGTACATGAGATCTGGTCCTTAGCACTTCATATGACAATGGAAGTCTGATAGGAAGAGGATTGCCCTTCCAGCTGCCCCAGCTTGTGTTTGCCTTCTGAAAGTAGGGAATCCAAACCATAAGGGCCATTATGAGTGTAGTAAGGAACATATAGTTCTCACTGTGATGTCAGAATATTGCCCCAAGTTTCAGTTCCTTTCAAAGGGAATTGTTGAGTGGTTTATGTGTCTTTTGTATCTGTTATGCGCTTTTGTGAGTCCTTTGAGTGCCATATACTTCTTGCTTCCCGTTGTGTTCATATGAGTTCATTCAGTGCTTTTGCATACATTTTCAGTTTGTTTTGAATTCCTTTCAATCTGTCATGTCTCACAATTTTTGTGGTTGTGAAGTGAAGACTGTCCTATATACTCATCATGTATACATTACCTTGAGTGCTTGTATAAGAGCCAGGAACCCTGCTGAGCAGCTAGGTGTACAGTGGATAGAGCACTTGACCTGGAGTCAGGAAGACATGAGTTCAGATTCAGCATTGGATATTCACTAGGCTTGTGATCCTGGGCAAGTCACTTAATCTCTTATCTGTAAAGTGGGGATACTGGCATCTATTGCCAGAATTCTTTGTGAGGATAAAATGAGATATTTTTGGCAAAGCATTTTGCAAACCTTAAAGTGCTATATAAATATTATTTCTTACCCACCTTTGAGGAAATCTGGATAGAAGACTATTTGGTGATTTTCCACAAGTAAGCTCAGGATTAAGGCACAATGAACCAAAAAGAGGAAATATGCCTTTTGGTATATGCCTTTCAGTAACAGAAAACAGACCCAGTCTGTGTGAGTCCAAATTTTTGAACAGCTCCGGACCTTAGCATACTTAAATATTATATTATTCTAAAAATACAGTGGTGCTTTGGGGAGCTTTCTATTAAAGTGTTAAGAACTGTTGGTTCCTACCAAGATGTACCCAGATTTCAATGCTTGCTTTTTTTTTTAAGTCCTGATGCATGATTTTTAGCATTTGATGCCTTTTCCTTGCCTTTTTGACTAGCAGCAATCACTTCTTTGGGTTGTTGGAGTTCCTGCCTCTAGCAGCCCTTTTAATTTGTTGTTTCTAACTATTGGGAGCCAGGAAAATAGTAATCATCTTATGAGAAGTGTGTCTAAAGCATAAATAAGGTCAGAGTGAGGGTTTAAGGGATCCTTCTGTATATAAAATTACATGAATTTTAGTGGATAGACATTTTGAAACTTGTTTCTGCTATTCAAAGGTCTTTTTTAAGGCTTACTTTTTGAATTTGGATTCTTGACTGTGTTCTGCATAGTTGAAAGCATTAGATAAGCAACCCATAGATGAGTGAGATATTCCTGTGCTTTTAGAATTTAAATTTAAAAATACTATTCCTAACCACCAAAACATTTCCAAATATTAAATTCATTTTTATTCAGCTTTGTAAGGAGGTACTTCATAATCATATTTGAATCATTTTCCTTAAGATGTGAAAAATGTAAAACATTCTTTGTGTTTCATCTAATACTCAATTATAACAGTTGGACTTATTTCTCTTAAATGCTACAAATGGAGAGAAAACCTATCTTGTATCTTTTTTTCATTATCTTAATATCAACCAATTGTTTTATTATATCTTTGTTTTATTTCTACTTAACCACTAGGTTTTAACTAAAGAATTTTATGGTCTTCAAGCCTCTTCTGAGAAACGCATTTCTGAACTGCAGGCGCAAAATGCTGATCATCAGGCAAGACTAGAGAATTATGAAAAACTAGAAAAAGAACTTGATGAAATAATAATACAGACTGCAGAAAGTAAGTTTTCCCTGGCAATTCAGATAAGAGAGTAGCATTTCCAAAAGCAGTTATAGTTCAGTAAAATAGTCATTGACCATATTTCTAAAGGATCTGTCGTTTTCAATTAATTTATTTGGCCTATTTTTTTTTTTAAGAATTTGAGGAATCAAAAAATCTTGCTCTTTGTAGAAGTTATATTTTTTCTTTATAACAAATTATTATGAGTCCTTGAGGGTTTTTTTTTCTTAAAATTTATATTTCCATTGTAACCACAACCCAGGGCTAGCACTAGACATTGTAGGTAGCTACCTTGGGTACAGCAAAAGACACTGTTTAATGATCCTTTTATAAATGCATGTACTTTTTAACTCTAGAAAATTCTGTTTCCCATCTCACAATTTTGTATCTCTAAATAGTTGAAAAAAGCAGCAGAACTAGCTCTTTCTTCAGTAGTGGTTTATTCTTCATTCCGATCTTGAATGAGAACTATCACTAGCTTTCTTTAACCTGTTATAGATTTTTCATTCTTGAACGTACCTAAAACTGCCTTGAAACTATTTATGTTCTTAGACATTGTCACCTATTTGAAATATTGAGTTATAGAGATTTTGTATAGATCCACTATGCCAGAGAAATATCTTTAATATCCTAAAACTTCTTCTCTTTGGCATCATAGGTGGATTCTTTTTGTTTTAAGAATTCTGATATTTGATTAGTGAACATTTCAGTTAATTGTCTCATCATATTATAAATTTCAGTCATATACACCCCCAGCATTCATCTTTTCAGACTCATAGTGACTTGTGACTCATTTTCAGAGTCATAATTATTTTAATCTCCTCATACCATAGTCCCTTATATAACTTTAATGATTTTGATAACTGTTTAAGAGACCAGTGATCCTGTGCATTATTATGTTTTGCATCAACTTACTGCTGGCCATATAAATAAGACTTGCAGAATCCTTCATTCATTCCTCACAATGTTAGGTCATTATATATTTTGACCAAAAGTCTAATTTCAATCTTGAGTTACTTCAAAAGTCTGGGGAATGCTATCTAGTTAATCAGTTCGGCCTAGAATATCCTATATACATCTGACCTCTTTGCTTCTAAAGACTATTGGACAGTAGAACTACTTGTCTGATACCCTTCTATTAAATATTGAAGTATAGAAAATTTCTATATTTTGGCTTTGCTTTTCTGGCAGTTTCCATATTTGTCAGTTGTCTGATAAAGAAGATAAAGTGTATGCCATTGAATTTCCCTTGCATGCAACTTGTATCAGAATGAATCTTATTCTCTTCCATATTCATTACCGTTCCTGCTTTTCATTGCCAACAAACAGGCTCCTTTTTGTTTCAGATAGGTTGCATTTCTTGTGAAGAAGCTTCATCTCTTTGAATCAGTTTCTGATTCAATTCAATAAACATTTCTGAAACACTTTGGATTGTGTAAGGCACAGTGATAAGTACTGGGGAAAACAAATATTAAAACGAAAAACGGTTCCTGCCCTCTTGAACCCCTTTGTTATCATTTCATCCACATGTATTTAGAATATACACCTCAGCTTTATCTCTGAATAGAAAGATTTCCACATATAGTTCCTAATGTATGTAAAGAATAACATATACTTAGTTAAGTGTTAGGAATGATATTTGAACAAGCATGACTAATTTATTGTAGTAATAATCCTAATGTTGTAACTCAAGGATAGTATAATAAACATCAGAACCTCAATCATTCTGGATATACAGTGCCTGTTGTAGCAACATAGAGTGCTTTTGGAACTGTTTTCCCTATTTATATAACAGTATTTTTCTTAAAGAAAGGTAACATATTGATTGATGACATTTATTATTTACAGAAACAATATTTAATTTTGTCTTTAGTACTATTCATTATTAATTTTAACTGCAAGTTAAAGAATAGCAAGGAAAATAATGAATAAAGTAAGAAGGAAGAGGACTTGGCTTTACCAGATCTCAGATTATATCATTTATGTTATCATCACTACCTGGTACCAAAGAGAAAATAGAAAGTTAAATCCTATGACACCTAAAAGCAAATACACCCAACAGTCTTCTAGTGATTAATAAATACAAGACTGCACACCACTAGGAAAGGCATTGTATTTGATAAGAACTGCTAGGAACACCAAAATGCACTTCGATGGAAATTATGGATATACTAATATCTACACCATTATCAAAATAAATTTCAGGTGAATAAATGGTCTTAATATAAAACTCATGGTGTCAAAAATTATATCAACAAAGAATTCACAACTAGACATAGAATATAAAATAGGTTATTTTGTTACCTAAAAAGATCTTGCATTAACAAAATCAGTATTGCTAAAGCTAGTTGAAAAGCTACAGATTAGTTATGTATTAAAATTTCATAAAAGTATAACATCCAAAATATAGAAAGAATTGAAATTTTGAATAAAATTAAGAACCATTCAGTAGAAAAGTGATGTCATTATTTTGTAAAAGAAGGACCAATAAACTATCAACAATGATTAGAAAAATTGTTTAAATTCACAATCATAAAATTGCTAAAATAAGTCTGAGGTACCAGCTTATACCTATTCAATTCACAAATGTGATCCAGAATAGTAAAAATCATTCTTAAAGGGGCTATGGGAAGTTAGGCTGTGCTGAAAAATTTCATGAGTAAAGTTACTAAATTGTTTATACCCTTTGGCCTAGAGGTCCTACTGCTGAGTTTTTACCCTAAGAAATATTAGTGATAGCAAAAAAAGACCCATGTGTAAAAAATAAAAAGTCATGGGACCATAATATGTAATAATAAAAAGCCGAAAGTAAAATAGTGCCCAGTGGTGTGGAGATGTCTGAACAAACTGTGGCATTTGAATTTAATGGTATGATGAATATAAAGAATTTAGAGAAACTTCAGAAGTCTTCTCTGAAGTGATGCAGGGTGAATAAAGCAGAACTAAAAGAACAAAGAAAGATACAGGAAGCCAGGGAGTGACAATGCCTACCAGGCCACCCAGTCCTGCTTCCAGCTTAGCCCTTACAGATGTCATCAGTGCAGGCACCTCCTATGGAGAAGAGGCCAGCCATCCCCACCAGCTGCCAAACATAGGACAAGCAAGTGTATTGGTAATTAAGGTGAGACTTTTATACTGTTTTCCCTTTTGGAGCACTGAAGTAATCGTAGTGCCTTTGTTTCTTTAATTAAATCTGTGAGTCTTTGATGACCTGTTTAAGAAACAAGAAAGCCTAGTTCACATAGATTTGAGTCGCATGGTTGTGATGGTTTTCAGTGCCAGCCCAGCTGATGAAGTAAGGCACACTCAGGGAGAGATAGTAGGCAGGGTATATAAGGAAAAGTCAAACCATCAGCTCTGCCTTGACCACCATCTCCCCTAATATCCTGAGGGAGACAAACCAGGACCCAAAACCCAAGAACCTTGGAAATAACAATACTTTCTTCCCATTTCCCATAGCCATCTTCCTGGAAACAGCCCCTGTGGAGATACAGCCTAGCACCACTCTTGCTACATGCCCCTGTTACACTCCAGATGTCTTGTTATAGCTGTAGCTACTGAAGATGCAGAAAAAGAAGCTCAAAGTCCCTAGCACTGTCAAATGGTTCATTGTAAGAAACTAACGTAGTTTTATCAGTGGAAGTGACGTTAAAAAATAGATATTAACATTTGCTTTGCCACTTCAACCTAAGTATCATGGGACTTTTCCATATGAATTGTAGGTAAAACCTTCCATATGTGATATTTCTCCCGTTAGAATAAATGTGAACTCCTACTTTTCATTTATACCCCCAGCACTTGGCGTAGTGCTTTGCTTCATTCAAATATGACACACAATGTTGTGTCATTACACACAATGTAAAGACAACAAAAAAGACAATAAAACTCAGTTTGAATACATCTATAACCAATAGTATTTATCACAAAGTCAGTCTTTATGAAACCTTGAATATTGGATTTTCTGGCGTTAAAAACAACTTGTCTGTAAAGTCTTTTTAAAAACTGACCTTCTCTAGAGCACCATATGTTGTCTTGTTGTTCAGTCATTTAGACATGCCCAACTCTTCTTGACCCCATATGGGGTTTTCTTGGCAAAGATACTGGAATGGTTTGCCATTTCTTTCTCCAGTGGATTAAGGCAAAGAGAAGTTAAGTGACTTGCCCAGGGTCACACAGCTAATAAAATTTGAGGCCAGATTCGAACTCAGGGCCTCCTGACTCCAATCTCAACATTATCTACTGAGTCACCTAGCTGCCCTATATTGTGCCAACCCTTTACTCTTAAGTTTTCTTAAAAATGTACTATGTATGTATGTACTGTGTAGCACTATGTACTGAGAATGTCCTATGCCAGGACATTTTTTTTGAAGGAATAAAGCATTTATTAAGTAATTATTATGTGTCAGATACAATTACTGAAGCAAAGACACATCACATATAGGAGTGATAGGCAGGATGGTCAATAGAGTAAAGGAAGAGTTTAACTGCAAAGGAACTGTCCAAGCAAAGGGCTAGAAAAAAATCTGAAGAGGAAGATATGATATCTTTATTTATATTTCATTATTCTATACAAATACTAGATGGCTTCTAAAGTCCCTTCTGGTACTAGACTCTTAATTCCTTCCAGGTCTCTTTTGAGGGTTCACTATCTATATCATGCCTCCTAACCATGGGTGTTCCCCAAGATTGTATCTTAGGCCTCCTCTCTTATCCCTCTAACTCTGTCCTTTGATGAGTCCCTATCTCATCAGTGCCATTGCATTTAATTCTCCCTCCCCTCCCCCACCTCACTCCTCTACACCCCAACTTTTCACCTTCCTTTTGTGTGTTTGTCTTCCCCTATTAGATTGTAAGTTTCTTTTTTTTTTAATTTATTTTTAATATTTTTAGTTTTCAGCATTGATTTTCACAGGAGTTTGAATTACAAATTTTCTCCCCATTTCCACCCCCCTCCCCCCCCCACTGCAAGATGGTGTACACTCTGGTTGCCCTGTTCCCCAGTCTGCCCTCCCCTCCCGGACATTTTTAAAATAAAAAAATGTTCCCTATTCCCAGTGAAAACAGCCTCTCAAGATAGATTTTTAACAACTAGCTTCCTAGATTCTACCCTGACTTATCTCCAGCAACACATCCTTCCTATGTCTATCAAAGTATCCCTATACGTAAGCTTATTGCAAAATTCACGTGTTACAATGCTTATGCTGATGTTTGGGATATACATTTTTTTTCCCTTTTTGTTGTGGGTCTTCCAAAAACTCATTTGTTTACTACGCCAAGCGTAAAGACTTACCATGATAAATCTTTGTATTATTCTGAGGCCTTTTAATAATCCAAGCACTTTTAAAATGTAAAGTGAATGTGAAACCTACAGCCCAGCTCATCCCTCTATCAAGCCCCCCACCCTGTGACTGATCTCACAAAGTCCATTTTCTGGGACCTACACAAAAAAAGTTCCTTATCTCTTTAACTCATCATGTTCCCACCAAGGGTTTACTCTTTAAAAATAAAAAACAACTTCCAATATAATTCCAGGTACATGGAAATGAGCAGATGTCTTAGTCTGCCATGTATTTCTGCATAGGCTCTATCACTGCCTCAGCCGTTGTCATCACTTGGGCTAGGAAAGCCTAACCGTATCTCTGACTTCTGACATGTGCTCTGGAATAGAAATAGACAGGTGCGAGGCAGCAAAGAATTCAGTCTTCCTTCTCTGGCTACCTGGGCAAGCACATTCAGCCTGTCACGTTAAGCCTTTGCTCTAAGTTACCATTAGCTTCACCTCTGAGAGATGAGAGGAGCAGAAAATCCCTTCCCACTACTACTGTCATCATGATACTGTAAGAAAGGAGAGAGGTCTGTTACCTTTACACCTGCACAGGGATAGATCCTCCAACAACCATTCAGCCATGGACAAAAGTGCATCTTGAAGGCAGCACCAGTTACTGAATATCAATCACGTATTGTCTTGATCCCTTAACAAGTTACCAATGGATATGTCCATACTTAATAGTGGGGAGAGGGCAGCAGTTCTCCTAATCAGCCTTCCCCTCTTACGGATGGTTTAATTTATTCGAAGAGCCTAACTTTAATAAGTTTCCTTGCTACACAAATTGACAGTGCTCCATTTCATACAACTTTTAGAGACACACATTTCTGAGGCTTTCCCAGTGGTTTGAATGTATTTTGAAGTTATTAAATGCCAACGGGAGGACACTGAGCCAACAGCTTAAACTGGACAAATTCCTTTCTGTTAATAATTGAGAAACTACAGAAAATGAGTGTGATGCACAACATCAGTCTTTCTATTGTGCATTTTTACTTAACTTTTTTTAGAGACTGTACCTTGTGGATCATTTGGGCATTTACTGCAAAGTATCTACAATGTAAAAAAAAAATTTTCAAATAGTAAATAAATGTATCTAGAAGTCCATGTCATAATTCTGACATATCACTGGCCTACATCTGATCTGTCCTCTAAAAATCTTATATTTTTTAGTAGAACCTTTATTTTTTTTTGGAGGAGGGAAGGCAGGGCAGTTGGGGTTAAATGACTTGCCCAAGGCCACACAGCTAGTGTGTCAAGTATCTGAGGACGGATTTGAACTCAGGTCCTCCTGAGTCCATAACCAGCGCTCTACTCACTGTGCCACTTAGCTGCCCCTAAAAATCTTATTATTACAAGGCTCTTTAAGGACCTGTAATTATTCTTTTTTTTTTAATTTATTTTTGACATGTTTGGTTTTCAGCATTGATTTTCACAGGCGTTTGAATTACAAATTTTCTCCCCATTTCCTCCCCCCCCATCTCCAAGATGGCGTACATTCTGGTTGCCCAGTTCCCCAGTCAGCCCTCCCCTCTGTCGCCCCATTCCCTTCCCATCCCCCTTTCACTTCCTCTCTCCCCTGTTCCCTTCCCATCCACCCTCCCTAAGAAGTGAAGCAATTCAACATGGGCCCCATGGATATCATTATGTATAACCCTTCCACAATACTCATGTTGTGAAAAATTAACTATATTTTGCTTCTTCCTAACCTATCCCCCTTTATTGAATTTTCCCCCTTGACCCTGTCTCTTTTCAAAAGTGTTTGTTTTTGATTATCTTCATCCCCATCTGCCCTCCCTTTC
>JAQQSZ010009462.1:0-12768 GCA_028646595.1 Phalanger gymnotis
CTCCCCAAGAAGGCAAGCAATTCAACATAGGCCACATGTGTATCATTATGCAAAACCCTGTTGTGAAAGACTAACTATATTTTGCTCCTTCCTATCCTATCCCCGTTTACCCAATTTTCTCCCTTGACCCTGTCCCTTTTCAAAAGTGTTTGCTTTTGATTACCTTCTCCCCCTATCTGCCCTCTCTTCTATTGTCCCCCCATTTTTTATCTCCTTCCTCCTTCTTTCCTGTGGGGTAAGATACCCGATTGAGTGTGTATGGTATTCCCTCCTCAGGTCAAATCCAATGAGAGGAAGATTCACTCATTCTCCCTCACCTGCCCCCTCTTCCCTCCCAACAGAACTGCTTTTTCTTGCCACTTTTATGTGAGATAATTTACCCCATTCTATCTCTCTCTTTTTCCCTCTCTCATTACATTATCTCTCATCCCTTAATTTGATTTTTTTAGATATTATCCCTTCATATTCAACTTACCCTGTGCCTTCTGTCTATGTATGTATATTCCCTTCAGCTACCCTAATACTGTGGTCTCATGAATTATACACATCATCTTTCCATGTAGGAATGTAAACAAAGCAGTTCAACTTCAGTAAGTATTTTTTAAATACAATCCTTGTTTCAAATTCAGAACAGCCCTCTGTGGTCGCTGAGGCAGTATAATCAATGTCCTTTCACTTGCTTCTCCAGATTATTTTGCAGATGAGGAAACTGAGGCACACAGGGCCTTCAGATTTGTCATATCTAGAGAACCTTGGAGATTTAACTATTATTAACTGAATCAATAAGTAGGTTATATAAAAAATTTCATAAAACCGTTAATCTCTCTGTGTATTACTGAAAAAAACCCTGTAAGAACAATCAAGTTAGAAAAAGAAATTCCATTTAAAGGAGCTACTAAATTAGGGCTGTGCTCTGGAAGCATCTATAGGGACCTCCATGGGGATTTGGTGAGGCAGTTTTTAAATTTACATAATGATGTACAATGGAGGGGACCAAGTATTCACACTTCATAGCATGTGCAGGTATTCTATGAGTGTTGTGGGCTTGTTGAGTGGTAAAGAAAAGCCTTTTGATTGGCTGCTGAACTGGAACTCAGTGGGAATGCAAAAGGCACTAACTGGCCAAACTGCGGTTTTATTTTCTGGTGATAGTTGAGACAATGACTTCCGTGAGAGTCCCAGAGGCTTGAATCCTCCTGGTCTTTGGTAGGGAGTGAAAGCAGGCTAGGTGATTGAGCTGAAGGGCCTGGAGTGATCTGAGAAATAATCAGGGGAAGAGGTGTTTGTGCCTGGTTCTTGGGTGTGATTGTGTGTTGGAGGACCTTTGCTATAGCAAAGAGAAAGCAGTTTGGATTGAATCCTCTTAGGGAAGAAACTATCCCATTTTCAGGAAAGATGGCTTACATATGGTACAGAACCTGTCTTCTTTGTTCTGCCAGGTCCCAAGTGATCCATTTTTTCATTTGATTTATTTAATACCTACTATGTGCAAAACACTGGGTTAAGTATTACCACTCAGAAGTGTCCCTCTCTTCAAGTAAATTACAATATAACTGAGAGGATAAGATGTGAACATGAGTTATTGAAATAATAGGTAAGATGTGTTAAGTGGCATGACAATAGTAAAAGTTCACTTTTCTATAGCATTTTCCCCACTCTATCAGGCAGGTAGCGTAAGTCTTATCACTCCTGTTTTTACAGAGTCAGTTAATCAATAAACATTTATTAAGCACCTACTACATGCAAAGCACTGTGCTAATTGCTGAGGATACAAAGAAGGTAAAAGAAAGGCCCTGATCTCAAGGAGCTCGTCATCAAAGCCCTAGAGAATTTTGGTATGCTTGTGGAGAAAAGGACACTTTTGATGCAGACCCTAGTTGGATGATCTTATGCCCTGAGGGAATCATTGGAAAAGTTTGTACTCAGGACCAGTTTCTGATTTTGAGAATCCTTGTGGGGAGGATTCCTTTGTTGTTTGGAAATATTAGTGTGGGCTAGGTTTTTGGCTGACACAGAAGCCAGTTTTCTTTGTCTTTGCTCTTCCTTTTCCTTGTGAGTTGAGAAAAACTTTCTAAGGCTAAAGCTAAATAAGAGTGATATTTGTGGGATTTCATGAAATTCTCCTTATTTTATCGAATCTGTCAAACAGTGTATTGTGATTTTCATCCTTTCATGTGAGCGTCGGTATGATATTGAAATATTGGCTGTTTTGAGACCTTACTGAACAGTACTGGGGAAATGTTGGGAGGATGTAACGAATTCAATTTTGTTCTGTATATGACATTTTTTATTTGTATGACTCCCTCATGAACCAAATACTGGTTCTCTTCAGTGTTTTCTTTGGTTTCCTAACTGGTACGAAAAGACTTACTTGCTAAAAGGGGGAATTTTAATAATCTTTGGAATACTCCCCTCCTTTATCTTGCCTGGCAGGTAGTTTCCTTGGATTTACTCAAACTAGCTACATTGATAAAAACACATCTCTTTTCTGTCTCCTATACCCAACAATTCATTAGCTCTAACAAGTGCATTTCTTTTTTCTTTGTATAATCAACTGAACTCCACTTATCCCCAACGAGGGTGTTAGGGACACAGTGCCCCCTGCAATCTTGAAAATTGGCTTAAAATTTTTTTGCTCTTCTTTTCTACAAGAGAAGAAATCTGAATTTTTCTTTTCCTTTTATGGGATTTTTAGGGTATCTTTTTGTAAAATTTGAGTTAAGTGTGGTCATAGGCTCTGTGTCATCTGTGGCCTCTGCAAAACTCCCAAAAATTCCCATTAAATTTCATATGCCAACAAACAACATATCAAAACCATGATGGGGAAAGTTGTGATGTGCAAAGGATATCTATATAATACACAGCCATCTTTTCTGTCCAATGGGATATATAAATACTACTAGCTGAATTGTGAATGACATACATTCCCATCAATACTGGTGATGTATATCCCACTCTAAATGTAATAAAACCTGTTTCTCTTATTTGTGCTACCTTATTGTCATTAGCTAGTCAAACCAATAGAAAATCCATGTTAAGAGAAGCAAGTGAAAGGACATTGGCTATACTGCTTCAGAGAACACAGAGGGCTGTTCTGAATTGGAAACAAAGATTATATTAAAAAATACACCCTGGTCCATTTGCCAGTGATGGCAAATTTTAAACAGAGGGAAATGTGTATTGAGGATTGTCTTGGAATGCCCAGATCATCCAATATGGAGGCACCTTTGTCACCCACTGTGTGGGTAGAGATAGCCTTCTTTGATTGACCGTGCAGCCAACGTTTGGCTTAAAAATTAGTCAGACTGAAACACCCTCTCCTTTTCCTGCTTGCTGTTTCCTACCCACTCTATCCTACTGTGTCCAGAGGGTGAAGATCTCAGTTTTCCTACAGCATGGGTTCCATGAACTGAACTGTGAGAAGAGAAGGCCTTTCATCCCTCACTGTTCCTCTTTTACTCAGTCTTAGACTAATGGCATGGGCATGTGGGAGGTGTTTGTTTCTGTTCTGTTCCATTTGGCCTTCTTAGGTTTAGGTGCTCAAGGTCATGGACTTTGAGCCATGATAAGTTAGAGACAAGGTTCCAAGTAGGCTGTTGCAGCGAGTCAGTTCATCAGATAATCCAGGAAAGGCCAGAGTGCCTGGGACTGGAGCCCAAAGTGGGTATGGGACTTGGATCTTGGGATGGGGCTCTATAGGAATGGAGCTAAGCTATGTATCTAATCCCCTTCCTTTGCTTAGATTCTGAGGTGGTACAAAGTGGAAGTATATGTGTGTGTGAAGATTATGTTCCTCATGTTGGGGCAACATGTCTGAATATTTGTGATTATATCTTTGGATGTAAATATTTCTTCATAAAAGCTAATTTAACTGTTAGTTGCTAAATGAAATTGGGCTTCAGGAGACCCCCATATACTTGGGGGGACACAAAATTCCAAATGTTTGGAGGCATTTACAGAGAGCCTAGATATCCTGAACCTCTTAACGGTGCTGGAGAACCCTGGAGGAGACGTCAAATGTAACGTACCATGCCTTTAGGTTCCTTCTGCAGTTTCAGGGTTTCTTAAAACCATTACTTGTATTCTTGTTCCAGTCTCTGTCTCTCTGTTTCTCTTTGTCTCTGTCTTTCTTTCTGTCTCTCTGTCTGTCTGTTTTATTCTTTTAGTTAGAACCTGACCAAAACTTTCTTGATTGGCTTCCTCAGCAGCAAACTTTATCTGAGATTTGGGGGGAATCTGGGAAGACTGGAAGAATTGTACTAAACTAGCAGTTTTAGATACCTTCTTTTTGTTTACCTGCAAACATGTGGAGGCACACAGGTGACTTTCTTCACATTTGTTTGTGCCTGTATCTATAATATGTTTGTATTTGTGTGGGTGTGAAGGAGCTGGGTAACTGAGGTTACAGATGGCATTTTAACTGCTTGGGGAAGGACAAGGATTTCTAAAGAAATTTCCATCCCTAGACACTAGGATTGCCCACTTCACCCTCTGTCCAAGGTCCTCCCCTCCAAGTAATTCCTTCAGTTATGACACACAGCAGGTTTGATATTCTGGTTTAATAGTTTAGATTTGTGCAAATATATTTTTAATGATTTCCTTTAATGAATCCTTTTAAGGAATGATTCCTACAGGTTTGTATCTTCGGGACTCTCAAAAAGGAAAGGGAAGTTTAGGGAGTATACGTTTTAGTATTTCTTCAGTTACATCTGGAAGAAAGAGAAATGCAATGAGGTCATGACTCTAATGTGACCCTGAGGTAGTGAGGGCCAGCTGGATCAACCCAGACCTTCCCTTTCCCTGGGCTCACCTGCCCTTCTGTACCACACAGAGCCCAGGGATGGGTACAGAGGCTTCCAGCTGCTGCCATAATGATGTTGAGTGGATAGACTAGGGGGAAAGGGATGTATCCTCCTGCTCTGCAGATTAAACTGCAGAAAGGGAATAGATTCAAAGAATCATTTTAGACCTGGAAGAGACTTGGTCTCCTTGCAATTCCTCATGTACTTTACTCCATCTCCCACCTCTATGCCTCTGCCCTGGCCTCCCTCCATGCCTAGAATGCTCTGCCCTCTTCCCTGCCTTCCTTCTGGACTCACTTCAGATTTCATCTCTGCAGGAGGCCTTACCTGGTCTTCCCAGTTCTGCATCCTTTCCAGATTACTTTCATATTGTCTTTCTCTGTCTTGTATTTATCTAGATATTTATACGTTTTTTCCCCATTTGAATATATACTCCTTAAGGGCAGGGACTGTGGTTTTGTTAATTGTTTTTGCCTTTCGTTGCATCTCCTGTGATTAGCCTATTGCCTGACACATGAGACCTGCTTAATAAATACTTGTCGACTGACTTTGGAGATGTCTGAAAGCTAATGTTATACATTGCCCAACAAAGAAAAGGCTTAGCTATCCTCACCCTCAAAATTAGGTTCATATCTTTTGCTTAGGTTTTGGAGAATGGACTGTTCTTATTAGGGGCTGGAGATGAGGGTTGCAGGCCTAGAAAGGGAATCATTTAGGGGTTCATTCCGGGGCTTAGCTTGGGATATACTGACTGTCAGATTTCATTATCAGATATCCAATACTTTCTGGACCTGAGAATTCGTTGGTACTGTGCTAGTAGAGCTGCCTAATCATGGATGGGAGAAGTTCCCAAACCTTTCTCCCCAATGCCCCACCTCCATGAGGATTCACTGAAGCATGATCTCTCAAAGCCCTTTATGAAAGTGATCACTGTACATTCCCACCTAGGCTCAGAGAAAGTAAATGGCTTAAACAACATCCCTTAACTATTAAGTGTGGAATTTGAAAACATTTTCTGTCTCCAAGTGGAGCGAACAGGCTGTCTCTTATTCCCAATACGTGCCCCAGACATAAGCTTATAATGAAGTAACCCACCGTACTGGTCCTTTACCCCACACCAAGAGACCATGTGTGTTTGTGCATTTAGGCCCATACCCAGAAGCAAATGAACAAGGGACACTGTCTTGGGACGGAGCTAGATGCTCACCTACAGTGGTAGATTTTGTTGGGCAGCTGAAGTTGTCTTTGGGCAAACTTTAGTGGTCTGTGAGGCCATTGTCTCTGCTGAGGCTATTGTCTTTGGGCCTGATGTAGTAGAATTCTTTCCAGCTGTAGAGTCAATTTTTAAATTTTAAGGTAGTCACAATTTCCCCACCTTGAGGTAGGGAATGAAAGGCATCTGGGCAGTGGCCAGGCTGTAAAGAGCAATAAAGAGCCTCTCCCTAGGACCTGGATTTTGGGGGCTTCTCCAGGAGGAGATGGAACTGCTTGGACAGAGCAGCAGCCTGTCCTCCTAGGGAAAGACTTGTCTCTTTTCAGGAAAGGAGAGTACAGGCACACCTCAATGACACTGTGAGTTTGGTTGCAGACCACCACAATAAAATGAGTGTCAATAAAGTGAGTCACATGAATTTTTTGGTTTCTCAGTGCAAATAATTGTTATGTATACACTATACCATAGTCTTATAAGTGTGCAATAGTATTAAGTCTAAATAAAAACATACATTTCTTAATTATAAAAACTTTGTTTTTCAGGCATTTTTAGCTGCACCTAACTCTTCGTGAACCCATTTGGAGTTTTCTTGGTAAAATTGCTGGAGCAGTTTGCCATTTCCTTCTCTAGCCTATTTTACAGATGAGGAAACTGAGGCAAACAAGGTTAAGTGACTTGCCTAGGGTCACAAAGCTAGTAAGTGTTTGAGGTCAGATTTGAACTCAGGACAATGAGTCTTCCTGACTCCAGGCCTAATTCTTTCTCCATGTCACCACCTTGGTGCCCCATTAAAAAAATACTTTATTGCTAAAAAATGCTAACCATTATCTGAACCTGCAGGAACTTATAATCTTTTTGCTGGTGGAGGGTCTTGTTGATGTTGATGGTTGCTGACTGACTAGGGTAGTGACTGCTGAAGGCTGGGGTGCTTATGCAATTTTAAAAATAAGATAACAATGAACTTTGCCTCCTTGATTGACTCTTCCTTTAGCTTGAATACTTAGAGGCCATTGTAGGGTTATTCATTGGCCTAATTTCAATATGGTTGTGTCTCAGGGAATAGAGAGGCCCCAGGAGAGGGAGAAAGATTGGGAACAGCCTGTTGGTGGAGCAGTCAGTACATACACAACATATATCAATTAAGTTCACTATCTTACATGGGCACAGTTTGTGGCTCTCCAAAGTGATTACGATAGTAACCTCAAAGATCACTGAGCACAGACTACCATAACAGATGATAGTGAAAAATTTTGAAATGTGAGAATTGTGAAAATGTGACAAGACACATGATGTGAGCACATGCTGCTGGGAAAAATGGCACTCATGTTCTTGCTCAATGCAGAGTTGCTACAAACCTTTAATTTGTAAAACAACAATGACAACAAAATAAAAACACAAAACTCAAAATCCTTAACTATCTGCAAAGTGCAATAAAGCAAAGCGAGGCATATTTGTATTGAGAGGGTCTGGGTGAGAGAGTAGTGAGTTTCTCTTCCTGCTCCAGAACAGAGCTTCTGTGATTCATGACACCATAAGAGGTCATGTAACTTGAAGGTGGGTCTGGAAAAATTTGGAAACAGTAATAGGTTTCTGAATGCTCAATGACAAAAAATTAATTCAAAATCAAATATGTAATAAATCTGAACTGTTTCTGGCAGCACTTGCCTATGCTGCATCACATGACTTCACTGCAGTCTTGATTCTGAACACCCAACATGCACAATTTGCACTTTGCATGCCTTCATGCCACACAATGCCAAACAAGAGGTGCCAGAAACACCTCTGCTCAGACTTGAGACTGTTGTCTTTACTATGTGGTAAATTTATATGTACGCCAAAGAATTGTTTTAAAAATAAATTTCTTTATGTTTTATTATCAATAAAACAAACAAAATTTAATTAAAAAAAGAGAAAAGTCTAATAATATGGACAGAATATTTGGTTATTTGACTAAAAAACCCTAAACCACCAATATAAAAAATGAAAAAGAATCAATCACAACAGATGAAGGTGAAATAAAGGAAGGTATTACAAACTACTTTTTTCCCCAAATATTTGCATGCCCAGAACATTCATATTAAAAAAGACCTGACAAGTTAAAAGAAATAGATGAGTATTTAAAAAAAATGCAATAGATTAACAGAACAAGAAGTACGAGAAATTACACAATGCCATTTCAAACAAGAAAGTGAATGAGGCATAAAGAAAAAGCTCCAGAAGCAGATGGTTTTATTTATTATTTGAAAACATTTTATTTTTATTTTCATTTTCAAATTTTCTCCCTTCTTAAAGCCCCCCCCAATTGATTAGGCAAGAAATATGATACCCATTATACATATGAAATCAGGCAAAATATATTTCCATATCAGCTACATTTTGAGAAAAAAGCAAGAAAAATAAAGGAGAAAAATGTATAAATAGTTCTTGCTTTAATAAGTGGACCACAGAATTGTACTTTAAGAGATTTTTAAATAATGTGAATTTGTCACCAGACATGAACAAGGGAAGATGTGGTGCTAATGTGATCAAAGATCTTCCCTGCCCATTCAATAGGCCTCAAGTTAAGGGAAGCTTGATTAGGAGAGGCTTGCTTGTAGGCAGACCCACACCCTTTTGCTATTAGGTGCTAAGCTCCAGGCCTACACCCATTTGCTCCTAGGTGCTAAGCCCCAGGCCTACACAGGGTATACATACCCTGTAGGTAGCCATTAACCTCAGACTAGAGAACTGTGGAGACTAGAGAACTGTGAGAAGAAGAAGAGGAAGACAAAGAAGAGAGAACTGCAAGAGAGGACAGAGAACTGCAAGAGAAGACAGAGAACTGGAAGAGACTGAGAGACGGAGAGACAGAGAGAGAACTGGAAGGACTCTGAGAACTGCAAGGACTTTAAGAACTGTGGGAGGACAGGATTCAGGCAAGCAGACAGTTAGGATTTGGGAGTGAGTGTTTACTGGAAGGCCCTAGCAGAAAAGAAGGTTACAGGATGGCTTGGCTCTTTGCTGTGATAATGTGTTTTAATCTGCTTGCTGTTAAATTGAAGTGGACTTACTGATTTTGGGATACGATTGTTGCTATGTTGAATTGGAATTCTTGGTTCTGGGATTTGATCCTCTGGTGTCTGAATAAACGTTTTACTTCTTCTGCCTTCTATACAGAGAGTCTTTTATACTTTGTGATTCTAAACTATACACGCATATTCATAGTCAACATCGATATTGTGAATCTTGCTTTACTGACACAGAGAGAGACAGATAGGAAAGGGGTTGCCCATCCACGGAAGGAGGGGGCTGGCATATGGTTCAAGGACACTTGGAGGCCAGGACAGAGAAGCAAGAACAGGAGGGCCTGAGTCCAGCCATGTGGAGGCCTGAACCAAGAGGAAGAACACATGGAGCAGACAGGTGGAGAAGGGCAAAAGTCTCTTTTCTCTCCAAGGATTCAAGGGAAGCTGCACATCCAGAGCTGCTAGTGGTGATCTGACTGTTCCTCTGTTCTGCTTTCACTTGGAGGGTTTTTTTAATTTGTTTTATTTTTTTGGACCAGTGGGAGATATGAGAAAGAGCAAAGTAATTTACAGTATATTTAATCTATGTGTTTTTTTGGAATGTAGATTTCTTTCAGAATGTTCTATGTATGTAAAGTGTAATAGTGTAATGTGAATCTATGCAAATGGAGAGGTATCTGCACTTAAATTTTCATTTGAGTCCACCAGTTATCTATCTGGAAGTGGAGAGCATTTTATTTAGTGAGCCTTTTGGAGTTGTGGTGGATCACTGTATTGATTCACAGTTGATTATCTTTACAACATTGTTGTTACTGAGTAGATTGTTCTGCTGGTTCTCCTGCCTTCATTTTGTATCAATTCATCTAAATCTTCCCAGGTTTTTGACCAGATGGGAGAGACAGGAAGCAGAAGAGAATTCTATAAAACATTCAAAGAATAACTAATTCTAATCCTATACAAATTGGTTGGAAAAATATAGAAAGTAGGTATGCTATCAAACTTCTCTCATGAAACAAATGTAGTCCTGATAACCTAAACTAGGGAGAGACTAATCAGAGAAAGAAAACTATAAACAACTATCTCTAATGAATAGCCATGTAAAAGTATTGAATAAAATATTCACAAAGTGCTTACTGCAATATATTCAAAAAGTTTCCCAAATAGGAGGACATTGGATTTTTATCAAGAATATAGAGATTTCACTACTATAAAAAACTTAAGTTAGACACATTAATTATAAAAACAATACAAATCAGATGATTACATCAATGAAAGGAAAATAATTTTTTTATTTTTAGCTTTTAAAAACTTTAAAAAAATTAAATTTATTTATTTTTAGTTGACAACATTCAGTTCCACAGGCTTTTGAGTTCCAAATTTTCTCTCCCTCCCTTCCCTCTTTCCCTTTCTCCCTTCCCCAAGACAGCATGCAATCCAATATAGGCTCTACATATACATTCACTTTAAACATATTTTCACATTAGTCTTGTTGCAAAGAAGAATTAGAACCAATGGAATGAACTATGAGAAAGAAGAAACAAAACAGAAAAGAGAGAGAGCAAATAGTATGCTTCAATCTGCATTCAGACTCTGAAATTCTTTCTTTGGATATGGATAGTATTTTCCATCATGAGTCTTTTGGAGTTGTCTTAGAATCTTGCATTGCTGAGAAGAGGCAAGTTTATCAAAGTCAGTCATCACCCAATATGGCTGTAACTGTGTACAATGTTTTTTTGATTTTGCTCCCTTCACTCAGCATCAGTTCATTTAAGTCTTTCCAGATTTTTCTGAAATATGTTTGCTCTTCATTTCTTACAGCACAATAGTTTTCCACAGCTTGTTCAGCCATTCCCCCATTGATGGGCATCGCTTCAATTTATAATTCTTGCCCACCACAAAAAGAGATGCTATAAATGTTTTTGTGGCTCCTTTCCTTTTATATGATCTTTTTGGGATACAGCCCTATAAGTGGTATTGTTGGTTCAAAGGATATGTACAATTTGATAGCCCTTTTGGCAGAGTTCCAAATTGCCCTCCAAAAGGACTGGATCAGTTCACAACTCCAGCAACAATGTATTAATGTTCCAATTTTCCCACAACTTCTTCAGCATTTGTAATTTTCCTGTGCTGTCATGTTAGCCAATCTGACAGGTGTGATGTGGTACCTAAGAGTTATTTTCATTTGCATTTCTCTAATCAATATTGATTCAGTGCATTTTTTCATATGACTATAGATAGTTTTAATTTCTTCCTCTGAAAACTGCCTGTTCATATCCTTTGATCAATTATCAATTGTATTTTTATAAATTTGATTCAGTTCTTTATATATTTGAGAAATGAAGCCTTTTCAGAGACACAGAATATAAAAATTCTTTCCAAGTTTTCTGCTTCCCTCCTAATCTTAGTTGCATTGGCTTTGTTTGTACAAAACCTTTCAATTTAATGTAATTAAAATTATCCATTTTGCATTTTATAATATTCTCTATCTCTTGTTTAGACATAAATTCTTTCATTCTCCATAAATTTGACAGGCAAACTATTCCTTGCTCTCCAAGATTGCTTGTAGAATTAGCCATTATATCTATAGCATGAACCCAATTTTGACTTTATTTTGTTATACAGTGTAAGATCTTGATGTATACCCATTTTTTCCATACTATTTTCCAGTTTCTCCAGCAATTTTTGTCAAATCGCTAGTTCTTTTCCCAGAAGCTGGAGTCTTTGGGTTTATCAAACAGTAGATTACTATAGTCATTAATTATTGTGTTTTGTGTATAGTAAAATAACTTTTTGATGAAGTATAAAACTCAAGTTAGAAATACTGTAAAACACAGAAACAAATGGAGAATTCCTTGATATGGTAAACAGTATCTGTCAAAACCTCAATATTACCATGATATGTACTGAAGACACACAAGAGACAGTTTTCTAAGAAGTTTAAAAGGGAAAGAAAGGGTTTCTGCTGCCCCTGCTATTATTTAATATAGCTAGAAATATTAGCTATAACAATAAGAAACAAAAAAGGCAATTTTGATGATACACACAGCAAAAAACCCCAACTTTAGAGGTATTGACAAATTCTCTTCTGTTTTATCTTTTGTTCAATCATTTTCAGCCATGTCTGATTCTTCTTAACACTATTTGGGGTTTTCTTGGCAAAGATATTGTAGTAGTTTTCCATTTCCTTCTCCAGCTCATTTTACAGATGAGGAAACTGAGACAAACAAGGTTAAGTGACTTGCTTTCAGATATGCTATATTTAGAGACACCTAGAGAGTCAACTAATATTTATTAAAATAACAGGACATATAAGTAAATCCGTAAAATCATTGACCACTTTGTGTATTACTCATAAAACCCTGCGAGAAGACATGATTTAGAAAAAAGAAATTCCATTCCAAGTAGCTACTGAATGAGGGCTGAGTCCTGGGCACATCTGCAGAGGACCTCCATGAGGATTTGGAGAGGCAGCTTTTAAATTTAAGTGATGATGTGCAATTGAGGGGACCAAATATTCACTTCACAGCATGTGCAGGTATTCTATGACTGTTGTGTGCTTGTTGAGTGGTAAAAGAAAGTCTTTTGACTGGCTGCTGAGCTGGAACTAAATATGAATGCAAAAAGTACTAAGTGGCCAAACTGCGGTTTTATTTTCTGGTGATAGTTGAGACAATGTGACTCCTGTGAGAGTCTGAGAGACTGGAATCCTCGTGATCCTTAAGATATCTTAGTCTGACTGAGGCCCTTT
>JAQQSZ010009463.1:0-12767 GCA_028646595.1 Phalanger gymnotis
TTCAATTTTATTAATCTCTCCTTTGATTTTCAGTATTTCTAATTTGGTATTTAATTGGGGATTTTCAATTTGTTCTTTTTCTAGCTTTTTCAGTTGTATGCCCAGTTCATTGATCTCCTTTTTCTCTATTTTTTTCATGTAAGCATTTAGAGATATAAAGTTTCCCCTAAGAACTGCTTTTGCTGCATCCCATAAGTTTTGGTATGATGTCTCATTATTGTCATTCTCTTGAATGAAGTTATTAATTGTTTCTCTGATTTGTTCTTTGGCCCACTCATTCTTTAGAATTAGATTATTTAGTTTCCAATTAATTTTTAGCTTATTTTTCCATGGTTCTTTATTACAAATAATTTTTTTTGCATTTTGATCTGAAAAGTATGCTTTTACTACTTCTGCCTTTCTGCACTGGGTTGTGAGGCTTTTATACCCTACTACATGGTCAGTTTTTGAGTATGTGCCATGTACTGCGGAGAAAAAAGTATATTCCTTTTTATCCCCATTCAGTTTTCTCCAGAGGTCTCTCATATCTGTCTTTTCTAAAATTCTATTCACCTCCTTAACTTCTTTCTTATTTATTTTGAGGTTAGATTTATCAAGTTCAGAAAGGGGGAGATTGAGGTCTCCCAATATTATAGTTTTGCTGTCTATTTCTTCCTGTAACTCCCTTAACCTCTTCTCTAAGAATTTGCATGCCATACCACTTGGTGCATATATGTTAAACAGTGGTATTGCTTCATTGTTTATGGTGCCTTTTAGCAGGTTGTAGTGTCCTTCCTTATCTCTTTTAATTAAATCTGTCTTTACTTTTGCTTTGTCTGAGATTAGGATTGCTACACCTGCTTTTTTTACTTTCGCCGTAGTGCAATACATTTTACTCCAGCCTTTCACTTTTACCCTGTGTGTATCCCCCTGTTTCGAATGTGTTTCTTGTAAACAGCATATTGTAGTATTATGTAGTATTATCTGTTTTATGGGAGAGTTCATCCCATTCACATTCACTGTTATGATTTCTATAACTGTGTCTTTTTCTCCATCCTATTTCCCCCCGTTTATGCTTTTATTTCTCCCTTTCCCCTTCCACTCCTCAACAAAGTTTTGCTTTTGAGCATTGCCTTCCTCAGTTTACCCTGCCTCTTGATTCCCCTCCCTTATCTTTCCATTTCCCACTTGCTACTTCTCCCCTTGCTTCTGACCACTCCCCTCCCTTTTTTCCCCCTTTCCCCTCCTACTACCTGTAGGACAAGTTAGATTTCCATACGTATCAGGGTATGTTATTCTCTTCTTGAACCAGATCAGATAATAATAAAGCTCAAATACTGCTCTGCTCCCTCCCTTCTTTCCCTCTACTGAAATGTGTTTCTGTGCCCCTTCATTTGATAGAATTTATCCTTTTCTATTACCTCTTTACCGCTTCCCCCAGAACCTTCCCTTTACATCTCTTAATTATGTTTTTTATCCTTATATCAGTTATTTTATACAGACATTCACAGTCTATGTGTATCCCTTTCAATTGTCATAATAGCTGTACTATTCTCAAGATTGACACATATGTGTGTATATATATATGCACATATATATATATGAAACATACACAAGATGATATAATCCTATATAAAGATGCAAATAATTTGCCCTTATTGATTAATAAGGTTTGTGGGGGTCTTTTCCCCCTGTTCACCTTTTTATGTCTCTCTTGAGTTTTGTATTTGAAGATCAAATTTGCCATTGAGTTCTGGCCTTTTCATTAGGAAGATCTGGAATTCCCTTATTTCGTTGAATGTCCATCTCCTTGCCTGAAAAATTATGCTTAATTTTGCCGAGTAGTTGATCCTTGGTTTTAGTCCCAGCTCCTTTGCCCTTTGGAATATCATATTCCAACTTCTCCTGTCTTTTAATGTGGAAGCTGAAAGATCCTGAGTGATCCTGACTGTAGTTCTATGATATTTGAATTGTTTCTTTGTGGCTGCTTGCAGTATTTTCTCCTTGACTTTGTAGTTCTGAAATTTGGCTATAATATTTCTTGGTGTTTTCAGTTTCGGGTCTCTTTCAGGGGGTGATCGATGGATTCTTTCAATGACTATTTTGCCCTCTGGTTCTAGGACTTCAAGGCAGTTATCTTTGATAATTTCTTCGAAGATACTGTCAAGGATCTTTTTTTCATCGTGGATTTCCGGTAGACCAATAATTCTTAAATTGTCTCTCCTGGGTCTATTTTCCAGGTCAGTTGTTTTCCCAATCAGATATTTCATATTTTTTTATTCTTTACATTTTGTTTTACTACTTCTCGAAGCCTCATAGAGTCATTAGCTTCCACTTACTCAACTCTAATTTTTAATGAGTTGCTGTCTTCATTTTGCTTTTGATTCTCCTTTTCCAGTTGGTTGATTTTACCTCTCAGGGTGTCATTTTCTCTATTTAGATTCTGAATCTCCATAGCCGTTTCGCCAGTCTTATTCTTTAAGGACTAGATTTTGTCAGTGGATTTTTTTTCCATTTTTTCTTTTACCTCCCTAATTTGGTTTTTAAAATCCTCCTTTAGATCTTCCAGTGATGCTTTTTGGGCTTTAGACCAATCAGATGTGGGTCTAGTGCCATTGCTATCCTCTTCCAAATTGGTATTTTGATCATGCCTGTCTCCATAAAAGGAATCAATGGTCCTTGGCTTTTTTGTGTTCTTCTTCATGTTGGTTAGCCTTTTCCTAGCTTTACAATAAATCTCTGCTTTTGGGGCTCAGGGCTCTCTGTCCCAGCTTTCTTATTCTGGGGATTGTGAGTCTAGTTACTGGATTAGGGAAGTATAGCCTTCAGTTTCCTGAGGTGTGGGGGAGGGGTCTGACTGTCTGAAGTCTCTTCCCCTAGGGTTGCTCTCCAGCACTGTTGTTCTTCAGCAATGGTCTCAGCTCTTTGTTGTTTGAGGTGGTGTCTGAGACTTCTCCTGGGGGAGCAAGGGTATGTCTGGGGTCCTGGTGTTGACCCCTGCTCTCTCTTCCCCTCTGGGACTCAGGAACTCCCACTACTTGGCCACTGAAGCCCCACTTCCGTTTCCTCTATTCCAGCATTTTTTTCTGAGGAATTCTCTGGGTGGGGAGGGGAGGGATTAGAGCCGTTTATCTGGCCATTATGTCTCCCGGAAGTTCAAGAAGACGCGTTTCATGCCTTTGGACTGCAAGCCTCAGGAGTTGATGTCTCACAGTGGCATTTCGCTGCCTCTTGTTACTTCCACAGACTGCCATCCTGTGTCGGGAGGCCTGGGGATCTCTGCCAGTTTTGGGCACCCAACTTTGCCCCAGCCTGTCTCTCTCGTTGGTTTTCCTGGCCGCTTCCACTTTGGTGCTGTCTGGGGCAGCTCTGCACACCAAGTAGGTGTAGGCTCTCACAGCCTACAGATGTATTATCTTTTTCTAATGGAAATAAAAGCAGAATTTATTGACTCATTTCAGTAGGAAGATTAGTATCAATAAATACAATATTTATAAATAAGCAATTAGAGCAGTATTTGGAGATTGAAGATTTTTATATAGGTTCTTTTCTGCTTCCTTTTATTTCTTTAGGGTTTAGGCCTAGTAGTGAGTGGTTTTTCTAGTCCAAGGGGTATACGTAGTTTAGTGACTTTCAAGACACAGTTCCAAACTGCTTTCCAGAATGGCCAGACCAATTCACAGTCCCAGCAATACTGCCTGCCTGTGTCTTTTGTTGTTGTCATTTCTGTTCATCTTTGAGGAAAGAAGTAGAGCCTAAGAGTTGCTTTATATTGCATTTTTTTCATCTGTTCATTTGTTAAGCTTTTTTCCAGCTCTCTAAAATAATCCTTTGGTAATTTGATAATGGAGGATAATGAATCAGTAAAATAATGTAGCTAGTACTGTTATTTTTATTATATTACCATGGCCAATTACTATTGTTCAACTTACTTAAGGCTGTCTTTATTTCTGTAAACTGTTTTGTAATTGTATTCATTTGGTTCTTATGTATGTGTTGGTAGGTGGATTCTGGGGTATTTTATGTAATCTGTAGATATTATGAACAAAATCTTTTTTTCTTTCTCTTCATGCTGGGTTTTGTTGGTAATATGTAGAAAAATTGATTTGCGTGGAATACACTATTTAGAACACTCCATTATAAATGAGCTGTCTGCTCACCAGGGCAAGAGGAGGTCCCTGACCCATACCAGGGCACCAGGATGAGAACGGATGCCACCTGGCAATTTTGTTGCCCATTTTTCAGTTCCACGCCAGAGATCCAGGGTGGACTAAGGTAGGGACCTATGTCTAGGACTGGCTTTCTAGGGTAATGAGGGTTGAAGGCTGTAGATCGTGTAGTGAAAGAAGCAAGCAGCATTGGTATGGTTCAGGCCACCAGGAACAGAATGAGGTCTCAGCTCTAGCCTCCAACTAAATCTGAAGTATGCTATGCAGAGAAATAAGCAAGTCAGAAATCCTAGACTGAAGGGGAGCCTGCAATTTTGTCCTTCTGAACCAGCAGAGTTTCCTAGCTGGCTGATGGTGGCTAATTGTAGCGATAGTCTACTGTTGCTCAGACCCACACCTAGGTCTAGAATTTGGCCCTAAAATCAAGTGCAAAGTCAGAAAGTTACGCCTGAAGAATGAGCAAAGAATGAACATAAAACAAAAAAAGAATCTCACCATAAAAGCTTTTATGACAACGGGGGTGCTCAAGGCCCAAACCCCGCAAAAAAGAATGACTCCAAAACATCTATAAGGTAAGCTTTAAAGTATAAGCCAAACTTTAAAGGAAAACACGGTCTGGGCAAAAAGTCAATTAGAATCCTGAGAAGAGATAAAGCAAATGTTGTAAAAAAAAAAAAAAAAAAAAGAAAAGAAAAAGAGTTTAAAAAATTTTTACAAGTGAAATGAGAGCACTAGTGGAAAAAGTTGGAAAAGAAATGAGAACTATGAAAAAAGTATTGGAAAGGGACTTCATAGCTTGGGAGGTATAAAATCTTGCGCAGTGAACTTCCTGAAAATTAGAATGGACTGAATGGAAGCCAATGACTCCATGAGACCAGAAAAAATGAAGAAAATATAAGGTATCTCATAAGAACAACTGACCTGAAAAACGTCATACATCAGAAATCTCAGAAGAAAATTGCCCAGATCTCTTAGCACCAGAGGATAAAGTAGAAAGAGAAATAATTCACTAGTCACTTTGGGAAAGAAACCCCAAAGTATAAACTTCCAGGGACATTGTACCCAAAATCCAGATTCCAAATCGAACAAAATATACCACAAGCAGCCAGAAAGCAAGAATTCAAGTATGGGGGGACCACATTCAGATCGCACGAAATTTAGCAGCCACTACTCAAGGAGCAGAGAGCTTAGAATATACTTTTTCAGGAGGCAAAAGAGATGTGGGCTTCCAGCCAAGAATAAATTATCCAGCAAAACTGAGCAAACTGGTCCATTCAAGCATTCTTGATAAAAAGACCAGAGCTGCAGAGAAACTTGGAAGTTTCAAACGTAGGCATGAACAGAAACCTAAAATGGTAAATAAGAACAAACTACCATAAGCACAGAACAAGGGTAAACTGCATAATGCAATTATGAGAAGATGATATGATACATATATCCCCTCTGAACCCCATCATCATCAGGGTTCATAGAATCCAACTGACAATTCCTGGAAGTAGTTCTGTTATATCCTGATGACCTTAAAAGAAGAATGGAAGGAGAGAGGAAGACAAATATACTTGGTGGAGGGGTGGGGGGAGAGAAGGAAAAAGAAGGCTGAGAATAATTATCTCACTTAATCAGAGTGTGCAAGTGGACATCTATACAAAGAGGAGGGGGTAGGGAGAAGTGGTTGACGCCTAAACTGGTCAAAGGAAGGAAGACTACACATACACACAAACACAGAGTTAGGTATAAAAATACATTTTGCTCAATAGGGAAATAGAAGAGGAAGTGTAGATTAAAAGGAGGATTAGTCCTTAACAAAACACACTCTAATTTAGAGTATACAAAAGTATTTTTAGCTCTTTCTGAAGTGGCAAAGAATGGGAATCCAATGGGGTATCCGCCATTTGGGTAATGTTGAACAGGTTATAGTATGTAAGTGCTATAAGAAATTGTAAAGGGGATGGTTTCAGAGAAGCCTTAGAAAAGCTTACATGAACTGATACAGAGTGAAATGAACAGAACCAGTAGAAAAAATACAATGATAGCAATATGGTAAAGACAACTTTGAAAGGATTTGGGGTTCTAATCAGCATAATAAGCAACCATGATTCCAGAGGACTAATTATGAAACATACTACCTACCTCCTGATTAGGTGAAGGATTCAGAGTATAGAATGAGATGTATTTTTTGGGGATGTGGCCATCGTGGAAATTTGTTTCTCTTGCCTGTACATATTTGGATCAGTGCTTCTGTTTTTCTTTTGGTTGAGGTACGATGTGGTTAAAGTGGGAATGAGAGAAGGCAGATTTTTGATGATTGAAAGAAAATATATTTTTTAAAAAATAATTTGCCTTCAACGAGTTTGCAGTCTGCTAGAGGGAATATGTCATGAGCATGAGGTATGGCATAAGGTACTCTAGATCCAAGACAATTCCAAAAGGCTTTTGATGAAAAATACTTTCTGCTTCCAAAGTAAGAACCGAGGGAATCTGAATGTAGATCGAAGCATACTTTTTCTTTTACTTAATTTAATTTTCTTGGGTTTTTGGTCTGTGTTCTCCTTCACAACCTGACTAATATGGAAATAGATTTTTGCATGACTGCACTTGTATAACCTATATCCAATTGTTTGCTTTCTCAATGAGGGGAATGAGGAAGGAGAGAATTTGGAACTCCAAATTAAAAAGAAAACTAGAGCAACTAGGTGGTGCAGTGGATAGAGCATGGCCCTGGAGTTAAAAGGACCTGAGTTCAAATGCAGCACCCAGACACTTACTAGCTGTGTGACCCTGGGCAAATCACTTAATCCTGATTACCTTTCAAAAAAGTAATTTAAAAATCGATATTAGGAAATATAAATATTAGGAATTGTTTTTACATGTAATAGGGAAAAATAAAATACTAAAAACAGTAAGGCATTCTAGGATACTTTGAGCAGCTGGGGCAGGAATGAGAGAATGCCTCAGTTTGAGTAGCCAGTTTTTTCAAACCAACTTTACACTGTTCCCTTTTTTGCATTCTCTGTTCCAGTCAGATTCATCTGCTTGCTGTTCCCCACTCTCAAAACTCTCCTTCCACCATCTCTCCTTTGCACAGGCTGACCTGCACATCCCCACACTGAGCTTTGTACTCCTTTCTTCCAGCCAGTTCTTAGAATTTTAAGCTTTCATTAACCCTGAGCTCAGGTGCCACTTTCTGTGGGAAGCCTTTATCTTTCTGGTTGTTCTCATTCTCTCACTCTTCAAATTAACTTTTAGTTACTTTACTCTTTTTGTGTAGTCTTTCCCTGCGGAGTGTAAGCTTCTTGAAGGTAGGTTCTGGTTTGCTTTTTGTCTTGATATCCTCAATGCCTTGCAGACAGTAGACGTTGAATAAATGATTGTCAATTTGAGATAAAAAAAAATACATTGGGGCAGCTAGGTGGAGCAGTGAGTAGAGCACCGGCCCTGGAGTCAGGAGGACCTGAGTTCAAATCCGGCCTCAGACACTTGACACACTTACTAGCTGTGTGACCTTGGGCAAGGCACTTAACCTCAATTGCCCTGCCTTCCCCCCTCAAAAAAAAAACCAAAAAAATATATTACTATCATTCATTTTTATATGACCTATATTTCTCAAATGATTCCTTCTCCCTTCCTTTCCCAGAGAGCTATCCCTTTTAACTAAGAATAAAAAAGAAGAAAACAGTTCAAAACAGTTCAGTAAAACTAACCAACACACCCACCAAGTCCAACCTTCTAGGCATCTTCAATATCCATAAGCTCTCACGTCTTCAAAGAAGAGAAGTTCATTTTAATTAATAGCAGTTTTTGTTACAAACCTAACTTGGAGGTGCTTTGGACTATTTAGGTTCACAGTCTACTTTCAGACCGTATATTCTGTTTTCATAATTGGTCTTTGGAGCTGTATATCTCTTATTTGGGACTAACATTTTTCTTTTTAAATTTTAAATTTTTGTTATTTTGGACCTGACATACACCAGTAAGCAAATACAAAGAATAGAAAAAAATTGTATTGCATATGAAACCAAGACTGTCCTCTACAAGCTTTTTTTTCCAAGTATGTAATCAATTCAGCACATTGGTTTCAAATTTGTCCTGCGTGCCTGTGTCTCCTCTGGACTCCTGTTCTCTCTTGAGCTCCCCCTTCACTGTGGTGTATTCTTTCAGAAGCTTGGCTGACACTCTTTTCCTTCATTTGGCTTCCAGAGGGGCAAGGCCCCACAGCCCTTCCCTAAAGCGTGGTCTCTTGCTTGATACTGTCACCATGCTGGAGCACAGCTAAAGACAATGAGGTGAAGAGAACTCTGCCCAAAGGGCTATAAAAATGACCCAGCAATACCACTTTGAGAGTTATATCCCAGAAAAATCATACAAGTGGAAAAAGGACCCATATGTTCAGAAGTATTTATAGCAGCTTTTTTTGTGGTGGCAAATAATTGGAGATCAAGGGGGTGCATATTAATTGGGGAATGGCTAAACAAGTTGTAAAAGAATGTAATGGAATACTGTCGTGCTATATAAATGAAGAGCAGATGGACTTCATAATAACCTGGAAAGACTTATGTTGATCTGATGCTGAGTGAGAGGAGCAGAACCAGGAAAACATTATACACAGTTACAGACACATGGTATCTCTGATCACTAATTTTGATAGACTTGGCAAGATTCTAAGACAACTCCAAAAGACTCATGACAAAAAAAGCGATTCACATCCAGAGAAAGAACTACGGAGTCTGAATGCAGATGGAAGCAAACTATTTGCTCTCTCTCTTTTTTTGTTTGTTTTTGTTTTGTTTCTTCTTGCAGTTCATTCCACTGATTACAGTTCTTTACAACCTGACTGTTGTGAAAATATGTTTAGTGGGAAGGTATATGTAGAACCTATATCAGATTGCATGCCCTCTTGGGTGGGGAGAAGCAAGAAGAAAAGAAGGGGGAGAAAATCTGAAACTCAAAACCTTGAGGAACTGAATATTGTAAACTAAAACTAAAAATAAATTTAGGTTTATGATGTTGGAACGAGAGTGATTAGCCATCCAGCCAGTGGAAGTAACGAGCAGATCATCCCAGGCTCCACAGCCATTCCCCGATCGTTGAACATCTGTTTTGTTTCCCACAAAAAAAAGTGCAGCTATAAATATTCTGGTGTATATAGGATGTTTCTATTTATCATTAATTTCCTTGTAGTATTTACCTAGCTGTTGAAATTAATTGAATTGAGTTGAATTGAGGATGCTTAAATGGGGCATTCCATGGAAAGGAGGATTTCAGTGGGTGGGAATAAAAATGAAGTGCTTTCTGAGCAAGGAGGATGGTCTGCGTATTCCAAGACTCAAAGATGAGAGGAGGAAAGATGAGATTGGGAAACCACCCTCTTTCAAACCACCTCCTCCAGGAGGTATCCTTAGATAGACCCCAGTCATCTGTGTTACGGCAAGCCCATGAATGGCAAGAAAGATGCTCTTCTGCATCTTTCTCTCCCTTCTTTTAATTCCTTCCCTTGTCCCCAAATATAAATTTTTGTTCAGAAGTTAGTAGATACTCAGATGTTGTTAACTTGCCAGCTGAAGTGTGTGGGGGGGAGGGGGGCAGGGCGGGGTGATTGGGGGGATAGGCGAATGCCTTACTAGAATCCCACATATTGCATTTCCAGCCCCTTTATTCCTACTGGGTTGTCATTGTAGAGTCTGTTTCTTTCCCTTAGTGGATTTTTAGTGACACCAAAGTTATGTTTGATCTCTCGTAGACGGGAGGAAGAAGGGATTGTCAAGTCATTAGTGGTTTTGTTTTCCTTCCAGGGAATATGAGAAACACGGCATCTTCACCAACATATATGTCATCAATGAGCCCTGGCTATACTCCCTGGCCTGGTGTGCTGGGGTTCATTCGGTCACCACTAACGCCATCCACATACTGAGGAATGTGAAAAGGCCATTCTTCTTAATGGTAAGTGAGTTGCCTGTGTTGATCTTCCCAGCTAGGTGGCATGGTAGATGGAGCACCACGACTGGAGTTAGAAAAACCTGAGTTCAAATCCAACCTCAGAAACTAGCTATGTAACCCTGGGCGTATCACTTAACACTGTTTGCCTCAATTTCCTCATCTGTAAAATCAGCCGGAGAAGAAAATGGCAAACCAGTGTAGTATCATTGCCACGAAACCCCAAATGGGGCCACAAAGAGTTGGCCCGACTGAACAAAATTGATCTTTCCCAGGGGTCCAGTCTAGCAGATCTTCCCATCAGAGCAGCAGACTCTCCAAGCTAGAAGGGACCTGAGAATTCATCAAGTCCGAGCCCTACCTCAAACACACAAAGCCCTTCTGTTTGAATGCTTCCAGCAATAGGGAGTTGACTGTCTACCAAAGTAGCCCGCTTCATTTTGGATACCTCCAATTAGGAATTATTTTTTAAAATACTGAGCTGAAATCTACCACTGTAGCTTCTACCCACTGGTCCTAGTTCTGCTCTCTCGGGCCCAGCAGAGTAAGCCTCTCCTCCTCTGTGAGTCAGTGTAGTGTGGTGAAAAGAGTTCTGGATCAGAGGTCAGAATCTTGGGTTAGCTGCATCCTCCCCGTGTGACTTTGGACAAGTCTCTTAACCATTCTGGACCGTGGCTTCCTCAAGCCAAATGGATTAGTTTCAATGGCCTTTAAGCTTCCTTCCAGCTCTAAATCCTATGATTCTGTGATCTCTTTAGGTATTTGAAGTCAGTAGTCAAATTTAACTGTTTTCTTCTTTGTACTAACCATCTCAATTCTTCCAGTTCTGTATATGGAGCCTGTCATTGGCTCACCCTCCACTTATTGAGCTCCAGCTTGCCAATGCTTCTCCTAAAATATGGCATCCAAAGCGGAATGCACAGGAAAGAGGACAGCAGTGTGTTTATTTTTTTCCCCCAGCAATCAGTGTTAAGTGACCTACCCAGGGTCACACCACTCATAATGTCTGAGGTCTCTTGACTCAGGTCCTCCTGACTCCAGGGCCTGTGTTCTATCCACTGTGCTACCTAGCCGCCCCCAGTGTGGTTATTCTTACAACCTATGACTGAGTTAGCTTTTTTTGACCCTCCCACCCCTTACTACTGACTCAGTGTGGAACCCTTAAGACCGTTCCATCCCCACCACAGAGCCCTCTGCACATGAACACTTCTTCCATCTTGGCTCTCTAGGACTTCCTAGAGGCTTGGTATACCAGCCAGTACAGGATCCAAGGTCCTACCCCCATGGGGGAATCTAGCAGCTCATTTCTCTATCCCTCTACCCCTGCCAATTTGTGCCTACTTCTGTCTTGTTTGTTTTCTAGACACCGGCTGAGTATATGAGAAGGTGGATACTGCTGGACTTCATCTCTGCCTTAGTCATTATGGTTGTGTTTTTTTTCCACTGGTAATTATTTCTTAAGATTCCCAGTTTTCTGACAATTTCCTGGGCACCTGTCCCCTGCCTAATCCAGCCAGAAGTTGGAGACTTGGATTTGAACTCCGACTTCTAGGTGGCCCTGAAGGCAGAGCCATTGCCAGGGGCAGAGTTCATTCCTCGGCTCTATGAACCCGACTTTCTTTCTGTTCTGGTGCGCTGGGAGTTGCTGCCTTCCTGTTCAAGGAGAATGGTACAGCTTTAAAGATGTGGATGGAATGGCAGTTGGGAATGGGCATGGGAGGCATACACATCCTTTCCCAAGTAGGCCAGGTTGCATTCAGAGGGACAGGCCATTATGTGGAACATCTGGGCACCCAGGGCCCAGTTAACAGCTTTCTTCACTGGGAATAGAAAGAGGAAGCATAGTATAATGAATTGAGCAGTGGGTCATGAAATTAGAGACGACTTAGGTTCACATCCAGCCTCAAACACTTATTAACTGTGGGACAAGGAAATGGCAAACCACTCCTGTATCTTTGCCAAGAAAACCCCAAATGGAGTCATGAAGAGTCAGACAAGACTGAAAAAAGGACTCAACAAGGGAGTCTAAGTGATGGAACTGAGGGGTTATCATAGATTTGACTAGCATCTCAATGCAGTGATTTCTCAGATTTGTATGTTCATCCCTAGCCTCTGCTATTCAGTGTCCCATATCCAGACATCTTAAACTCAACATGTTCAAAACCGAACTTATTTCTCCCTAAACCCTTCTTCTAATTACTATTGAGGGCACCACTGTCCTCCTAGTTACCCAGACTTGTTGCAACCTAAGTATCATTCTCGATTTCTCTCTCTCCCTGCACCCCCATATCCAGTCTGTTGCCAGTTACAACTTCCTACCTTCTCACCAAAAGCCCCCTTGTCTCCTGACACTGTAACCACCCTTATCATGTGTGGGCCCTTATGTCACTCCAGTGGCCTGATGATGGGTTCCTTAAGCCCCTCTGCCTACAACTCCCACTTACACCCATACGTACTGAAAAAGATAAAAATGAGGAGATATTGTAATTGGTAGACAAAAATTCACTGAAGAAAAACAAGGAGATAATGCCTCAATTTACGACCTTCTCCATTGTCCTTCTGTAGTAGGAAGGCCGAATTTATGATCTCAAATATAATCATGTATATGTTTGAATGGTCCGAAATTGCAAGGTATGAGAGATTCTCTAAGGAGAAAACAAGAAATTTATTTAGGCCCCACCGCAGCAA
>JAQQSZ010009464.1:0-12767 GCA_028646595.1 Phalanger gymnotis
GTCAAGCAATTCAACATGGGCCACATGCATATCATTATGTATAACCCTTCCACAACACTCATGTTGTGAAAGACTAAGTATATTTTGCTTCTTCCTAACCTATCCCCCTTTATTGAATTTTCTCCCTTGACCCTGTCCCTCATGGTTATTTTTCTTTAAGTTTCAGTCTAAGCTTGAAGTAGGAACCGGGAACTCTCTCTGTTCCTGAGCCTTGAGCCACACAGCTGCTGTTTGCTTCTGAATTTGCTCCTCTTGGGCCTATGACCACCCCTTACTCCAGAATGCCACCCCACGGGGCATTCTCAGTCCATCCTGGCTCTATTATCTGGAACTAGACAGTGGGTGACAAAAGTGCCCATTGGTACCTGTTCCTGCACATTGCTATAGTTTGTGGTGTCCTGGTTTTGGTCTTCAGTATCCTCTTGCCATGATACACACAATCTTTCCCTGCCCTGGAATGTTCCAAACTGTGCTCCTGACCAGACCCACTCATCAGGGTCTATAGACCTCTCTGTCTGTCTCCCAGTGCTGAACCAGCCCAGAAAAATTACTATCTGTGCTTTTTTCTCAGATTATTCCCTATCAGAATTTGGTATTGTGTGTTTTCTAGATCTGTTTAGAAGAGGTTTCGTTGGTTTGTTTGGAGTGGTATGGAGCAGAGAGCTTATGGTACTTGGTGGTGTTTAAAAAATTCAAGAGATATAACTTCTGGGTAATTAGTCACTTTATTAATAATGCCATGATTTTTAATAAAAGGTCAGTGGCATTCTCAAATACCAAAGACAGTCATGGCAGTGAGCTCATGGCTTATATGTCCTTGAAAGAGGGGTGTTCCTTAGGGTGGCAATCAACTCTGATTGGTTAACATTTAATGAGAGAATGAATATTACAATGAGGGGCTGAGAGTGACATGATGTTACACTTGGACAGAGAGACTGTCCCTGTACCCAGACCTGGAGCAATCTACACAAAGAATCTGTATGCCACACCTAAGTCTAAACAGAAGAGAGTTTCACCTTAGATCTAGTTGGGTAGAGTAGCTACCCAGATTGAGGAGAATGTTAATCCTATTTTCCATGGCCCTGCCCTTGAGAGATTGGACAAGGAAATAGGACAGGGGGAAAAAAGCTTGGGTCTCCCCAGCTATATTAATTGGCTAGAGATTGGACAAGGAAATAGGACAGGGAAAAAAAGCTTGAGTCTCCCCAATTTTAATAATTGGCTATTAATATGAGAGAGAAATAATCATTTTTCTCAACTTCCTGCAGCTTTGCCATTTGGCTCTGCCCTCCTTGATGGTGTTTTTAATACTACTTCTTGCTTGTATGTCATTGTTGGTAATGTGCTACATAACCCTGTTATCGCCACCATACATATTTCCGTTTTCCTTTGCATCTGCCATTTTGATTTTTCTGAGATCTTGGCATTCATTGTCCTGAAAATATTTAAATGGGATTTATTAGCTGATTGCTTCTTAACTTCAGAAATATATCCCAACCCACTATTCTATTCATTGATTTGGGTCCAGCCTCATTGTCTGTAATGCCTGTCCAACATATATGAACTGATGGACATCCAACTGCATGTTATTATATGGGATGCATTCTTCATCTACTTAATTTTTTCCTCTTTGGATTGCTAGATTAATCTCCTTTTAAGTACCTATGGATCTCATTGAAGAGGCCCTGTAGTACTTTGGGGCTTGATACAATTAATGTAACATTCTTCATGAACAAGAACATCTGGTGGACCTTACCATCAATATTAAGGCCATTTTCTATTTGGACTTTGCCCCTCTCAGTTTCCTGGGCTGTCTAGGACAGTGATAAACGTTTCTAGCAAGCATGTTTTCCTTTTTTTAATGCCTTACTTGGTGGTTTGTTGAAACAAGTTCTTTGTATTCTCTGCTTTTTGGGGAAAATCTTGTAGATCTTAGCATATATGTGAAGACAGATATCAAAGTAGAACTTTAAAGGCAATATTTTATCTACATTAAAAATGCCTTTTAAAAAAGTAATCAGTAAATACACTCAACTGGATTTTTGATTCTACCTCTCAGTTACTTATGTGACAGTGAAGATGTGAACTGATCTGGGTAATCATCTGGAAAGCCTGCCTCTTTCACACATTTTCATCAAGATTACTCTTGAAATATACATGGACATTTCTTATAAATATTTTATACAATTCTCACTAATATTTTTATAGATAAAATAGGCATATGGGTCAGGAGTTGCTAATGTCTTCACTGTTGACTTTTTTGGGTAATAAAACAATTTGATATTTCCTAATCTTTTGAATATTCCCCCTCTTTAAGATATATTGAAAATCAGTCCTTGAGTATCTTTAAAATTGTGGCAGTTCTAGGCTGGATTTCTTCTGTGTATATTTGGTCAAGTTCTTCTCAACATCATTTTTTTTGAGTGCTAAATCTAGTTCTTCTTAAAGCACATCAGGTAACGTTAAGTTGAGTACGAATGGTAGGGTTTCACTGTCAGTGAGTGAGGATGAAGACAGATCATGAGGTCCTAGATTTAGAGCTGGAAGAGCGGTCATCTGGTCCAACCCCCTCACTATACAGGTAAGGAAATGCAGGCCCAGCAATCTGAAGTGATGTGTTTAAAGTCACAGTTAGAATGAGTAGTCAGCATTTGAACCACGACCTTCTGACTCCAAATACTGTACTCTTTCCCCTTCACTATGCTGACTTGATAGGCTACTAAAGTTAGAAAATCCGTTCCACTTTATATCGTCCTTCCCATTTCATCTGTAAATGCTCTTCGGATGAACTGGCTTAATTAGTCTTGTACTACAGTTTTAACAGACTCTTTGTCTTTTCCTGCTTTTCTCAGTTTTAGAGGCAAAGCTTTTGGAAATGGGATAATTCTTTCCTCCAGAATGTTTTGGAGGTGAATGTGTGTTCCAATCCAGTGCTGCCCTTAGCTCCCATCTTTCTCTACTTATCAAGAATTTTTAAATTAAAAAAATTCTTAACTCAGTGTTTTCATCTCTCCTGCTGATTAAAAGTATAGAAATCCATATGCCCTTCTCAGATACCATGTTCTTAACCAGTTATTCACTTCCCAAATATGCTTTTTTTATCTCCTAAGTTTCTACCCTTTCAGTCAGCAGCAGTGGTAAAAACACTATCTGTTCTGCTTCAGTTTCTTGCGCAGTACTTTAATAATTTCCAGAAATGCCACCTCAGTTCCTTCTGGTGGCATCATTCAATCCTGCTCAAATCACTGGAAGTGGGCAGTAGTTATCAGGTTTCCCAAGTCTTAGAAGCTCTCTGTCACATCCCAGATATATGCCCTGCAAAGGCAACTGATCTCCTTATCACTGATGTAGGAACTTGATAAAAGCTACATAAATTCCGGTTATCTCTATTGTGTTAATTTTTTCCATTAAGTTTGCATGCCGGCTTAGGAAGTGAAAATGAGCAATTAAAGGAGCTATACGCACTGATGAAAGAAGACCTGACGCCTGTAGAAAAAATGCATGTGAGAAAAAGCATCGAACAACATAAATTGGGCACCAATAGAGCTTTGCTGAAACAGGTACCAATCAATCAAGAAGCAGCATATATTAAGTAATTACTGTATGTTAGACATCGGGGCTGCAAAACCAAAATGCATATACACTTATCTCTGAACATTTTATTAAATTGTTTTTAATGTAGTATTTTAAAGTTTCTATTGATAAAAGCTTCCTTTTAGTTTTCTTTATGAACCCCCAAACTAGTCTATTTTAGTGCATGTTAAGAAATATTTTTGTATTCATTGAATAACACTGTTATTCATTTTACATACTAGAGAGGTAAGAAAAATAGATTCAGTTCACTGATTAAATGAGATGGAAAAAAGTTCTCCCCTTAAAAATTTAAGCCAGGCATTTAAAACACAGTATTTACCTCTCATGAGTGGATATCTGTTCTCCAGTACATAAATACATTATCCTTCATCTCCTTAAAAGATTGTTTGAAAATATAGTTTTCTTTAAGCTATGCAACACTTGTACAGATACACATAACATAAAACACCCCATCACATAGCCTCTATTTTCTGTATAGCCCTGGTTCTTGTCTGTTCTTACTGAGTGTCTCTGGTTTCTGTACTCCCCTCCCCACCCCAGTATCAGCTCATGACAGCTAACTCCTCCCCATCCCTCCCCGCCCTTGTTAGATATGTGATGGAGGTGGACTTGACAAGACTTGGCAATTGATTGGATATTAGGTGTGAAAGAAAGGGAAGAGTTGAGCTTGAGTCAGAGACTGTGAAGCTGAGTGACTCCAAGGGTGGTGGTGCCCTGCACAAAAGTAGGATGTTAGGAGAAGGGTCAAGCTTCAAATGTGGTTGGGGTGCATTACATTTGATAAGGCCATAGGACACGCAGGCAGTCAGTGATGTGGGAGTGGAGCCCAGGAGAGGAATGAAGGCTGGATATACAGATCTGATCATGAAAATGATAACTGAAACAATGAGAGCCGATGAGATCAAGAGAGAGAGAATAGAAGAAGAAGAGAATACCATCCAAGACGGAGCTCTGAGGTCCATTTGCACGGAGAGTGGGGCATGGATGATGTTTCAGCAAAGGTGACTAAGAAGTCATAAAATCTAGGAGAAAGCAGTGTCATACAAACTCAGGGAGAAGAAGAGTTCTGAGAAATTCTGAAACCTTCCTTTATAACTTGGATCCACTGCCTAAGGAGGCTGGCGTATTTCAGGCATTTTTCTGCTCATCCAACAGAGAAATAGCTTCTATGATCCAAGAGCTGCAAGCTGTTAGTTGTGACCATTCCTAGGTGTGGGTAAGGCAGGAGAGGTTAGCTGTTGGTGTCCCATGTCATCTTAGTTTGAAAAGAGGTAATATCCACCCTTCTGATATTAGTCCCCTTCCTTTGTCCCCTACCCTTTCAGGGTAAGAAGAGCGGAGCAGAGACCAACTCTTCCCATTTCATATCTTACAGAAGAGGCTCCAGGGCAGCCCTGCGCAAATCTAAACAATAATGCAGTGAGATGAATTCATACCTGGCAGCTGTGGAATGGGGATGGGAAGAAGGAAGAAAAAGAATTTGTGCTCCTAGATCCATAAACATCTCAGCTGTTGGTGTTCCCTGTCAGAGAAATTATGAGTTCTGGCTTCATGGGGTGCCCTAGGTCCTCATGGATCCAGTGCCTTCAGAGAAATCGGACCCCAGAAACATTTAATTTAGCTTTGCAAATGTAATATTTACCAAACGTGAACTTACAAGCTATGACCTTGGACCTCAGTTTGTACAGTTGTAAATTTAGGAGTTAGACAAGATAGTCTCTAAGGATATTTTCAGTTTTAAATCCAATTTTTCCTATGACCTTGCTATTTTAAAGGAAGTCTTTCTAGATACAGGAATGTTGTGCATAATTTATGACTGCTTAAAGAACTTTTAGAAAGGTTATATAATATTAAATAGATTAGAATGTTTTGATTTTTTTCTTAATTGCATATTTGGTTTTATCAATAAATGTTAGGTGGTATGTTCTCACCAAGCTATGTTTCTAAAGATCAAAGTTGTTGAATGACATGTTCTCGTTACACATGCTACCTCTACTACCAAGACATGTGATCAGTCAAGCTTCAGTTATGCATGAATGTAATATCTGTGCTAAGTTCATATCTGTAACTGAAAAAAAAACCATTTAGCAAAGCTCAGAATTAGCTGAGGCTATTGAGGGAAACTAAGGACAACAAAAAGATTTTTAAAAATATATTGAGAGAAAAGGAGGATTAAAGAAGGGATAGGAGTTTTGTGTAGGTGCACAGGACAGTGAGAACTAAAAATAGGAATCAGAATAGGTCATTTTGTGTTTTACCTTGGTTTTCTCTGCCAAAAAAGAAAAAAAAAAAGACTGGCTGGAATTTGGCACCTAAGAGACAATAAGAAAGCACCTTGTTTCCTTGATGAATTCTAGTCACCTGGTCCAGATGTACATCCCCAGGTACTGAGAGAACTGGCAGACATGATTGTTGAGCCACTGCCAGTCATATTTGGAAGATCATGGAAAATAGGAAAGGTGCCACAAAATTAGAGAAAAGTAAATGTCCTGATTTTCAACAAAAGGAAGAAAATAGGATCTACAAACTTTAGATGAGTGAACTTGCCTTCAATCTTTGGGGTATTGCAGGACAGGTCATTAAAGAGAAGGTTGGTGAACGCTTAGAAAAAGATTAGAAAGAGCCATCACAGCTTCATTAAGAACAGATTGTGCCAGATTAATCTTATTTCATTTTTAACAGGATTCCTAAACTGGTCCATGAAGGGAATGCTGTTGATACAGTTTACCTAGATTTTAATAAAACATTTGATAAAGCATCTCATATTCCTGTAGAGAAGATGCAAGTCTAGACAATAATAGAATTAGATGGATTCATACCTGGTTAGATGGCCAGACTCAAAGAATATTTATTAATAGTTCCATGTCAACATAGTAGGGAATCCCCAGTGGACCCCAGGGATTCTTGTTTGATCCTATGCTGTTTGACATTTTTATCAGCGAATTGGATAAAAGCATAGGTGTTATGCTCACTTTTGCAGATGACACAAAGCTCGGCTCAGCTTTGCCAATGGCACAAAGCTGGGATGGCTAGCTAGCAGTGGATGACAGACTCCAAAAAGGTTTTGACAGGAGGAGCAGTAGTGTCCAACTCGAGAATCTCAATCTGCGAAAGTCTCTAGCACTCTAAAACAGATTAAAATGTAATTGGGAAATATTTAACAAGATAAATAAAAATACAACATAGATAATGTTAATTTATGATCTTCTAAGTTCATATGTAGCCCTCAGGAATCATTTTCTATTTGAGTTTGATGCCAGTGGGCTACAGCATAGGGTGGAATCAAATAAGATGAAGTTCAGTAGGGAGAAATGCAAAGTTTTGTATTTGGATTTCTTTAAAAAATGTATTTGATGATTATTAGAAGGGGTGGGCATGGCTAAAAGGAAGTTTGTCTGAAAAAATGTATAGAGGTTCTAGTGGAGTGCAAGCTCCATGTGAATGAGATGTGACAGCCAAAAAAAACTAATGTGAATTTGAGACTACAATGGGAGCTTAGCTTCCAGTAATAGAGAGGTGATAGTCCCATTTCTCCTTTGTAGGTAGTCTCTGAATCTGAAAGCCTAGGATGAAATTCAGGACTATGTGAGATCCACATTTATTTATAAAAATATAATTTTTCTCCCATCTGTCCTTTCATGTATTAGTATTAAGTATTGGTCTGTAATCAAGGTACAACTGGTTATATTAAAATTCCAAACAATTAACTGGTTTATTTGAATTGTAAATAAAAAAAATTGTTAAAAAAAATTGTAAACTTAATTATTCTTCTCTATTGAGAACTTAAACCTGGGGAAGGGGAGGTATTATGCATGTTGCATTTATTCAGCTACATTTGAAAGGCTGAAACATTTGTGATATGTCATATTTGATATTTTTAACATCATTGGTTCTAAAGGCTTCCTTCCCATTCTTATTAATAGTCCTATGAATTAAGTAGCCAACAGTCCTGTTACTTCTATTTAAAATATGGAGATAATGAAACATTGGAAACTTTAGTGAGCTGGTCAAGATTTCAGATTGTCATTAACCAGTCTTAGATTAGAACTCTGAGTCTGTTCTATAGTGCAATTTTTGGTAACCCTTTACTGATGCTTAGCTGTCAATACTTTCTAACTAATAATAGAATCATTTTTTGAAATACAGGTACAAGTAGTTGGAATAACCTGTGCAGCCTGCCCATTCCCATGCATGAATAATCTTAAATTTCCTGTGGTTGTATTGGATGAGTGCAGCCAGATGACAGAACCTGCTTCACTCTTGCCCATTGCAAGGTAATTAAAATTTTCTGTTTAAGAAAATTGCTTTAAAATCTCACAATCATGAAGATTCTTAGCAATTCAGATCTCATTAATTATTTTCTAAAAGTAATAACTGTCAGACTGTAACAGAGATAGATTGGTTTCTACTGAGGGATGAGAAGAAGAAGCAGCATGTCAGAGTACACGCAGTAATGGAAGACCTTCCTTCAGATCTTAGGGAAGTCTCTCCTCCTCCCAGGCCTTCAGCTTCTTCATTCTGTAAAATGAAAGGGTAGAATGAGATGATTCCTGAGGTTCCTTCCAGTTCCAGACCTATCATCACTGGTCCTCAGTAGGTCTGAGGATTCCCCTTCACTAAGAGGGTCTCCTGCCATTCCACAGCTTTGCCCTTACTCTGGTTTTGAGGCTCTAGACAGTAATTCTTACCTTTTTTGTGTGTTATAGACCCCTTTGAGAGTATAGAGAAGTTAATGGGCTCCTTCTCAGAATAACATTTTAAAATGCATAAATAACATTTAAAATGCATACAGGAGGACAAAGGAAGCCAATTATATTGAGCTATAGCTGTCAAAATATTAGAAAGACAAATTCATGGACTTCCAGTTAAGAACCCCTGCATCAGAATAAGGAAAAACAACTGGATAGTAAATGAAAGATATCTCTTTCTTCATAAACTTAACTCTGTATCTATGTAATGTATGTCTATGCATATATGTGGGTATATGTATATATGTATGCATATGTGTGTACTGTATGTATACATACACATATTGCATGTGTATATATATGTGTGTATGTATATATATAAATGTAAACAAATGCTAATTAAGATAATCAGAACAAATACTTAAAGTGCAGAGTTAACTCAGAATAAGGAGGAAATCACAGGTAATTTTTGTCTAGAGATAGGAAAATCTTTTCATAAAACATTTCATATAGTGCTTTAGGTGTGTATGTGTGTGTATCCTAAGAAAGCCAAACCAATCAAAGGTACACAGATTTTGAGCTAAATGAATGCGAATTTTCTGTTCCTTCATTGCTTGAATTTGTTTTAGAGAGATGTTTTTTCAGTCAACTTGATTAAATTTTAGGATATTTTGAAATTTTTGTTTTAGGTTTGATTGTGAAAAACTAGTTCTCGTTGGAGACCCCAAACAGCTACCTCCTACCATTCAGGGCTCCGAAAGTGCTCATGATAGTGGGTTGGAACAGACTCTTTTTGACCGGCTTTGCTTAATGGTATGTAAAGTTAACATTGTCCAGAGTAATTTTATGGCACATAATACACAGCTTTTGTGAAGGAACTTATATCTGGGAAAAATATCTACACCTGAAAAAGCGCACTTACAAAGCAATGTAATGAATACAGATTTAGATAATGTAAACTAAATGCTTAAGTGTGAAGTCATCCCAGAATACAGGAGAATCACAGTTGGGTGAGCCATGTTTGTATAATAACAGTAAATCTTATTAGAAAACACTTCACTACACCAATACACATTATTCAGATAGATAGATCAGAAAGGCAAATTTTCACTGTAATACTTAGTACCTATCTGAAGCATGTATTATTCTTGTTTGTTAACATCTGGGCCACCATAGAGTTGTGCTGTTCATATTGAAGCACATAGAAGATATAGTTTTCAAATGAAATAAATCACAAAGAATACAACTTCTCTCTTTTTTTTCTGGACCTAGTACAATGCCTTACACATAAGTGTTCATTGAATAAAAGAAGTTTAGCCCAAAGAAAAACATTACCTGGTGATGAATTATGGTTTCTACATTTAATAGTATTTTGGAGTTATTTTACAAACAAGGGATGGAAACAACACTTAGCACATAGTAGGTTCTGTATGATAGGTGGTATAAGCCTCACCTTGACCATGACAGGAGAGGAATTCCCTTCCACTGGGACACAAACATCAGACCCAGGAGTCCTAGTTCTGGCCCTAAACAGAGACTTAAGGATCTAAGGAGCGCCACAGGAGAAGTCCCTGTCATTGAGGTGTGAGGTTCAGGCTCTCAGCGCTGTCTCTTTGGTGAAGGCAGGAGCTCCTTCCCATGAAGGTGAAGCTGCTGAGTATCCTCATCCCAGCCCTAGTTAGTGACCTAGAGATCTAGAGAGAAAGAGCTTTCCTGTAGGTGAAGCACTAGGTTCAGTGACTAACCCCTTACTTTTTCTGCAGAAGACAAAAGGTGGTAGCTATGCTGCCTATCTCCCCCCTACCCCCAACCCCGTCCAGGAGGTATAGCTGCCAGGAAATGTAGTTTCAGCTTTGGTCAACTTCTCATGAACTGAATGGAGGTACTACCAGTCCATGCCCATCTTATTACCCATCCAGCCAGTTTAGTAAGTTTCTGATAGGGAGGTGTATTAGCAAGGCAATAAACACAACATCAGAGATAATTGTGAATATGCCTATGTAGTTCTGTATTGCAAAATATGAGAGACTCTCCATATAGAAGGTAGAAGTAAAACATTTATTCAGACACCAAAGGACCAAATCCCATAACCAATAAGTCTAGCCCATCCAAGCAGCAACCAACTCCCAAAACCAGTAAGCCCACTTTATCCTAACAGCAAGGAATTTAAAACACAGTATCACAGCATGGAGCCTCACCATCCCATAACCTTTTGCCCCCTGCTGGGACCTTCCCACAAATACAATCACTCACAGCACAGCACTCCTGCTCTTTCCCTCAGCTCTAATCACTCTCTGCATTTCCTGTGATACACTTTCCAATAACCTCCTCCCACCACATGTGACTTAGGCTTCCTGTGACATAAGCAGGTCACATGGACCTGTTAATGGGTAGGAAAGATCTTCAGATCTAAATTGTCATTACACAAGGGATGACTCCAAGAGTCATTATAGGAGACTTTATTAGCAGTGTATTGACACTTACCACTACCAGAGGTTGGTTGTAGATATAAACAAGGACCAGAGGCCCTTGCAATGCCTCAAACAGTGAAACTTAGAGGAAAGGGAGAGAGACAGGAAACAGGGAGTCTCGGTCATGGAATTTGGCAATACCTGTGAGAAGGAAGAACTGATCCCTGGGCACCCACTGAGGGTGAGACACAACCAGGTTATCAAGGGACTGGTAGCCATTGCTCTGCTCACTAGGGATTTGAATGAGATTTATATAGGGATATTCAAGATGTTCCACTGACCATCTGTATGGTGATGGGGGTCTGTCTGTCAGTGCAAGGTAAGAAAAAGACCTCTCAATATTCTGACTGTGACCAGCTCGGACAATGATGGCTTTAGGCCAAGAAACAAGGTGGGAGATGGCCACTTATCAGCATACATAGTCAGGGAGGGTCAAGGCATGGGGCAGAGTTCAGCAACCAGCTGCTAAGTTTCCACAACAAATTAAAACTGCATCACCAGTCAGTTACAAAATGGAGTCTAATAAACATCAATGGGTCACACAGTAATAATGCACATTTCCACTAAAGGCCTTTAATAAATGCTTGTTGAATGCAGCATGGTATAGAGGATAGAATTCTGGACTCGTGAGTCAGGAAGACAAGTTTCAGTTTTGTCTCCTAAACTCGTAGGTGTTAGTAAATGTATGATCCTGTGCTAGTTAGTTTTTCTGGACCATATTTTTTTCATATGTAAAATTAGGACATTGGACTCAATAACTTTTAAGGTCTCTTCCAACTCTAAATCTGTGCTCCTGTGATTGATTTAACTGATTAGGATAAATGAATGAACGAATGAATGAATATGCACATGCAAATACATACGTGTGCAAATTATATAAATGTGTATATACACACATGTATACATATGTGTGTATACATGTATTTATAAGTATATACACACCAACCATCTATTAATCATCATAATAGCAGAATATCATAAGAAATGCTACGATGGGTCAGATCAGTGTACCATCTAGGCTAATATCATGATTCCAGCAGTGGCATGCCAAGGATTGTTGGAGAGGATGGTACCTTCTATAACCTCAACCTCAATTGCGTGAATCAGCCATTATGGAGGTTTTATGTGTGAATTTATCTAAACTTTTCTTCAATCACTTTGTTTCCATCTTCTATCACTTCCTGTGATCATGAATTCCATAAGTTTATCAGCTGTGTAAAATAGTCCTTTTATGTGCCCTAAAATTAATTCCAAGCTTCAGGTTTTGTTCTCTAATTGGTGACTCCATTGCCATATCCTCATTGATTTTATGAACTTGAACCTTATCCCTTCCTAGTCTTTGTCTTTCTAAAGCTGAATCCTAATTATTTTGATATTATATACAAATCTTCTCTTTTTTATTACTTTTTTTTAGCAAAATACTCATTTAATAATACAAGTGTTAAATTAGTAGATTGCTCTTGTTTTTTATAATTATTAATAGAAGTTAGTCATTGACGAATGTTACCCATTGCAATTATTAAAATAGTGTACTTATTTTGGTCCTTCTAAATCATTCATATTTCTTCATTTTTAAATTTGTTTAACATATTTGGTTTTCAGCATTGATTTTCACAAGAGTTTGAATTACAAATTTTATCCCCATTTCCACCCTCCCACCCACTCCAAGATGGCGTATATTCTGGTTGCCCCATTCCCCAGTCAGCCCTCCCTTCTGTCACCCCACTCCCCTCCCATTCCCTTTTCCCTTCCTTTCTTGTACGGCAAGGTAAATTTCTATGCCCCATTGCCTCTGTATCTTATTTCCTAGTTGCATGCAAAAACTTTTTTTTTTTGTTTTTGAACATCTGTTTTTAAAACTTTGAGTTCCAAATTCTCTCCCATCTCCCACCCTCCCTGAGAAGGCAAGCAATTCAACATAGGCCACATGTGTATCAATATGTAAAACCCTTCCACAATACTCAGGTTGTGAAAGACTAACTATATTTTGCTCCTTCCTAACCTATTCCCCTTT
>JAQQSZ010009465.1:0-12767 GCA_028646595.1 Phalanger gymnotis
GAACAGGGCAACCAGAATATACGCCATCTTGGAGGGGGGAGTAGAAATGGGGAGAAAATTTGTAATTCAAACTCCTGTGAAAATCAATGCTGAAAACTAAACATATTAAATAAAAATTTTTTAAAAGAAGATTTAGCTGCAAGGTACACATAAAGCACAATGGTTAATTATTGCATAAGTGTAAATTATTATTTATTCTTATTACAATTTATTACTGGAACTGAGAAGCAACATGGATAAAGAGAGAAGGCCTGCCCTGAAATCAGGAAGACCTGGGTTGTACCAGTGCCAAGGACAAAACACTTAATCTCATTATTCCCAAGCAAATCTCTATAACTATAAATTACAGATGAGTTGATAACATGCATTTAGAGGAAGTTTTCACACAGTGAGTTCCCTATAGAATTACAACATAGTTCTAGATTAATCAATAAACAATGTCTGAGGCTGCTAGTTTCAGGACCTATGTTCTTCCCTGTACCTGTGGGTACTATTGATTGCTGCATACAAGTTTCATAGATACTTGGCCAATGTTTTCCAAACTGCCCATGTTTTGTGGCCTTGTTCAACTTTTGCTCCAGTATATCCAGTAAAGCATTCCTTCTGTCCACCTTTATTTCAGTCTTCTCATTTCTGATTACTATGGTATAGCGGTGGGCTTCTCATTGGGCAATCTATTCATACTCCTTCAACCCAGCCTTGTTGCTTAGCAGCAAGCAGTGCTTCCATGCTTGGAGAAAAACTACATTCCAAGATGATCATTGCTGATCATCATGTTTGGCTAGTTAATTTTTAAGCCTGACTCTTAGGTAATGTTGATTTAGCTTTTACAGATTTCTAAAGGGAAATATTATAAGAAATTTCCTAGTGACATAATCCACTTAAACAACCCCCACACACACACATTGTAATCCATGAGTCCGAGTCTTTGTCAGTCTAATGAAAGCAAATTCAGAATCATGATCCAGGCATTTTTAGGGATATTTTCCTAGGGTGCCTAATATAGAGGATTCTTATACAAAGAAATAGAAGAGTACCTGGTTATCAAGAAGAATTAGTTGGAAAAGAGGGCTTGTGTGAGTTCCACCAGGCTTCTCTCCTACCCAGAAGCAGCCTTCTTGACTCCTAGCAATTGAATCCTGCCTCCCCGCCACATCAAAAAAAAAAAAAAAACAACAGAGCATCATTCAATTGTACTATATCTACACTCATCATCCCAGTGATTTCTCAGCATGTGTGCATGTGTGTGTGTGTCTCTGTGTATATGTGTGTGTATGTGTGTATATGCATGTGTATGTATGTATATGTGTGTATAGTATTTCCTTATTAGAACATAAGCTCCTTGAGGGCAAGGATTATATTTCTTTTTCGTATTTGTACACCCAGCTCTTAGCACAGTGCTTGACACATAGTAAGCCTTTCCTCCCCTTTTAACCTTGCCATTTGCCCTGGATGCAAATTTCTAGTTATAGCTCTGAGTAAAGTACACTCTTAAGGGCAAAATGAAGCCATGTCATCTTCTAAGGATATTACCAGGTAGAATATTTCTATTACCATGAATACTAACCATGACCTCTCAGCAACAAACATTTTAACTCTAAGATACTTTACTCACCATGACTTTGATTTCAAAAAATTCCAAATATTTTCAAAATTGAGAATTTAACCTTCAGTCTATGAGTTCTTCGGGCCCCAGGAGCCCAACACACAATATTTAAAGGTAGTTATCACAACACTATTGATAATGATTTAGAAGTAAAATGAGAGGAAGCAGGAGGAAGTAGTAAAAACCAAAGTCATGATTCTTAAAATATCAGCAAGACAAAAAGGACCACACTGTGTATGTCCTCAACCCTGAACATAAATAACAGTGAAAATAGGAACCAAGCATCACTTATTAGTAATAGTGCTAAGCTATTAAATTACCATGTCAGAGGCAACAAGAATTTGGACTTCAAGAGAAATTAAATATCTATGAACTTCAGAAGGCCATTTCCACACCACATCAAACCTCCCCCCTCCCCACTCCTTGCTTAAGCTTTTGTTCAAACAGACTCAAGATGACAAAGATGATTTGGTGTGAAAAAATATAGAACATTTTCATTGCAGTGGATATGCTGATCATAAAACCTGAGGCATAAGAACAGTAAAAGAGTCTAAGAATAAGCCTTTGAATAAGAAGTTGGAACATGAATTTCAAGCCATCAAAATGATGGCAACATTAACAGTCACATGAATATCCCTGTGATGCTTCTAGCAAAGAAGAGGCAATATACAAGTCTTAAGTTATAAAAAGGATACTATGTGTTTTGTATTTAAGTTTAAAATAAATTTTAAAACTAAAGAAAAAGGATACTCTGCATGCACAAAACCCAGAGAGAAAGCCATTTTATTTTTTGGTCTTCGCTACCAATTTGCTAATGCTAATACTCTTCCAATCTAAGTTTTGATTTCCATTCTGCAGCAACAGAGCAATTCCAACTTCAGTTTTTGGTCAAACCACTTAGATCAGCACTTCTTAAACTGTAGGTCATGACCCCAGGTGAGGTCACCACCCACAGTTTAAGAAGTACTAAAGGTTTCCTAGTGGAAAAAGTTTAAGCCCTGATCTAGACAAGTTTTTATATTTATCAGAATTAGCTGCAGCCACAATTTCAGAGGGCATATGGCATTGTGTTACCATGTGAAAGGAGCTGAGATATAATATATTGGCTTGATGTTCTACTCAGGATGATTGTGGGGGAAAGAGGGTTAGGAAGGGGGAAGGATGTGGTCAGAGAAGTTCCTTGATCAACTTTATTTGGGACCTGAATTGAATCATAGACATCTCCATTCATACTTGTAAATACACTCACAGCTCACTGAGTTTGAGTGATTGTTTCATGATTAGAGGTGAAATCATCTGCTTTAGCTGTCACCTATCACGTATCGAGCACTGAGATAAGAGGGTCTTGGTGAGGATTGGGGACCTATGCTTGCCTCACATCCCAGGAGCTGCTAATGACTTTGTTAGGACAGAGATACATGGGAATTGCATGTTTCTATGTGGACCAAGAAGAAAGTTCCTACACCCCAAGTTCCTGGATCCAGACTTCAAAATAGAATGGTATAAGCTGTCAGCCTAAGAGGTAGAATATACAGAGAAGGAAATCTATGATCTGAGTGGTGAAAGTTCCTAAACCAACTCTCTGAAATACTGTCCAGAATTTCTGAAACCTAACATCCTTGACAAAGGGAAATAAATTTTCAGGAATCCAGTTTTATAGAAAGTGAAGGGGAACTTCACTAGGCAGTATCAGTTTTTAAAGACTGACTTTCTAGTAACCTCAAAATTGAGCATTACAGGTAATATAGCCTTTGAGAGAAAAAAAATGATAACTCTTGAGCAATTTCAGCCTCTAGAGGAGAGTCTTGGGAGAGAGAAAAAAAGGTCACATATATTGCCCTAAAACTGGAGGAGCAACAATGAACTTTTCGCAATAAGGGGAGAAAATACCCAGACTTTGAGTTCCACTACTACTGTGAATTATGTGAATAGTACAGGTCTGATGAGAGGTATCAGTCCCTTTAGCAACCCCTAATTTGTTTCTCATCCAATGCAGTCTATGGACTTGAGTAATATTAGAATAAAGTAGATCTGGGTAATTCTCTGGTGGTAAAATAGAATTCATCAAAACAATAGAGAGTTCTCATCCAAGCAAACCCAAATCCATTGCTCTTCCAAGGGTATAAAGCACAGAGTAGCACTAGGAGTCTGATAACTATATAAGCCCCAGGTCCTTATTGTGTCATATGCCCATAGGGCAACCTGGTGAAGCATCCCATCTCAGATTCCATCTCAGAATAATGGTTTTAGCTGCATGAAATAAAATAGCTAAGATTACAAAGGAAACCAAAAGTAGTGAAAATAAATATATAATTATTTTTACCCATCCAAGTTCACAGACCCCCTGAAATCTATTGACAGATCTCTTAGAGGTCTATAGATTCCAGGTCAAGAACTCTTGCCTTAGATAAAAGGTTGTTTTCCCTGGAGGGGGAAGGAGGAACATATAGATTAAAGTATATCTCAATGGGTTCACTAGTGCATGCCCACAAGGTTTTGGATGATTTCCTATTATCAATTCAAACAAGTATTTATTATGCGCTTACTATTTGTCACACACCTAAGTACTAGAGATATCAAGAAAAAAATTGTCCCTGTCCTCAAGGACCTTGCATTTTAAAGGGAAGCAACACATATCAAGTGCCTACTAAGTGCCAGGTACTTTGATAGGTACTAAGGTTACAAAGGCAAAAATGAAACATTCATGGATCTCAGGGAGTTTGTCTCACCCTCACAATTAGGTAGTCATGCCAAGAAACCAGGTCAGATTCTATATTGCTAAGTTGAAATGGCAGAGAGGTAACTTGACATAGTGGATATGAAGATGGGCCTTTAAGTCAAGAAGACCTGACTTCAAGTTCTAACACATGCTAGGTAATGGACCCTAAGGAAGTTACTTAATCTCTTATTGCCCTAAAGAACTGAAGCCATGAATGACCTTGGTTTCTTCAAAGTCTAACAAGGTTCTAAGCATTTCACAGAGCCTCTTTCAGCCATCCTCACGACCACTGGAACAAATTGTTCTCATCTGCACATTCCACGTGGGGAAGTCTTCACATGCTTAGGATAGATATCCCCATCAATTACCCTCAACCTGGTTTAGCCCATCTGCCTAGATGGTCTGATAGGGTGTGGCTGCTGTTCATGCCATACTTTCTTGGAGTCACAGGTGAGAGTTGGGTGGATCAGATGGACACCAAAGGTGGATGAGCAGACCTGAAAAGGCCTCATCATCCTTCACACCAGAGGTGCTAGTCTTCCCTGAACATACCCTACATCCCAGCCATAAGTTATAGATTAACTGGGATACTGTGGATGTCTCCCATCTATTAAAATCACAGATCTGGACCCCCAGCCCCTCATTTAAAAAAACTAAATGCAAGGGTTTTTTTTTTTTAGCTCCCTGTTACCTCCACAGGAAAAAGATGGGGTGGGGGTGGGGTGGGGATCAGCAGGACTTTGAGCAAGGAACAGAAACAAGAGAACCATGATTCTGAGTGATTGGATAATACATCTGTCACTATCTGTGACCTTGAGCAACCTCTTTGGGCTTAAGAACTAAATAAATGTTTTTTTCATTGAATGAGGCCTCAGTTTCTTCAGCTGTAAAAGGAGGAGTATTAGGCTAAATGGGAGGGTGGTAATTAACCTTTTTTGTGTCATGCTTCACTTTACAGCCTGGTGAAGCCAATGGAGTCCTTTTCAGAATAACATTTTTAAATGCATAAAGTAAAATGCACAGAATTAAAAAGGATACCAATTATATTTTTAAAAAAGATATATTTGTTCCAATCCCAGTTCATTGACCCCTCTGAAATCTATCCATGGACCCCTCTGGGGATCCCAGATTAAGAACCTTTAGAGTAGATGAACTAAGTATTTCTTAAAACTCTAGCCTTAAATGGTATTCATTTAAGGAGAAATTTCAGAGAATATGTTTTCTAGTTAGAGACCTCAATTCATTGGCCACACTGAAGGATGAGCCTTCTGTACTGAGCACAGTAACTCCAAAAGAGCATCAGAACAAGCCATTTCTATTGAGATGCAAATGGAGCAAATTAGGGCTGCAACTTCCCAGCAGTTCACTGGCAAAGAATGGCAAACCCTGTAAGAAAAGTCTCATTAGCACCAAAAAATGAAGAAGCTATTGGGAGCATTCAAACGTTTCCTCCCTGACTAACAAAGAGCAAACTGCAGTCCACAAGACTGCTGAAAACATTGGGATGTGTTGTATTTTGGCCAGGTTTCCATAGCAGTATTTCTAGCCCCTCGTTTCTCAGGCTTATCTCTCCTACAGTAAATGTGAACTGAGTTGAACATGCTAACCTACCTCAACCTGGGCCAGCCCTTTATTTTTATTTAAAACTTCCCATTTGATTTTAAATTTATTATGTCCTTACAATATGTAAAATAAAACCAAGTATTAAACATTTATTTTGGTTCCTTAATTTTTCTGGACTTCAGTTTCTTAATCTATAAAATTCGGTTCAACAATTGAAAAAAATATTAAGCATCTACTATATGCAAAGCAACATTCTCCATTCTAGAGATCCAAAGACAAAAGATGAAACTCTGCCTTCTAAGAGTTTACATTCTACTAGGGCAGAGGTATCTAATTTGCTTCCTCTCAGTGCAATCTGCCAGCAAAAAAAGATTAAAATGTAATTGGGAAATATTTAACAAAATAAATAAAAATACAATAAAACAAACATAATGTTAACTTGTGGTTTTCTAACTCAATATGTGGCTCCCAGCAATCCATTTGACTCCACTAGACTAGGGCAACAGAAGGACTGATCATTGGTCTCTTCCAGGAGGTTCTACAAATGTTCTGAGCTCTATATTTCTAATCTTTTACATTCAAAACATTTATTATTTACTCACTGGTTTAAATGCTGTAAAAATACTACAGAATTCTATGGCTCAGTTCTACTTGAAATATCTTTGTTGTCGTTGTTATTGTATTTGTCCTTCATTTCTGAAGAGGACCCTGGCATCAGGAAAATAATGACATGACTTGTAATTGCCTTTGATTTGAGTAAGGGAGGGCTGTGCAAGGTCACCAGCCTCACTTTCTCCTCCAGAGCCGATTGGATCCAGTGACCAGATATTCATCATGATGACTGCAGATGACCCAGGATGCAATGGTAGACTCTGTCCCTTTTTGGCTCAGGTCTTTTCACTTAGTATCTTAGAGTGAGGTAATGCCCATGCAGTGAATGGGCTTCTTTAAGAAGTGAGTCAAGAGGTGGCCCCTTTAATTAGAAAAAAAGAAAAAAATCAAGCTGGGAAAGGAAGACTCTCCAGGTTGTGGTTCCAAAGAGAAACAGTTACCATTGACATTCACTGTATGGCAGGAGGGCCTAAAATATAGCCATTAAGTGGAGCTTGGGCAGGGGCCTATTGTGGTCCAATCTATGAGCTTCTGAGTGAACTGGGTTTAAGGTTTTTCGAAAGATAGAAAGACAGAAAGAAAGAAATCAATCAAGCCAGTAAACCCCAAGTTAAGTGGGCATCTTCTGGCCATCAAAATTTACCTTCCTTTGGAAAGGAGGAGAAGTAGAAGGAGAGGGAGAGGCCTTTATCACTGTACTGATCAAGGAGATGGAAAATGATTAAAATAAAGGAGGTCTGCAAAGACATCCTTTTTCAGCTGATGAATCTGACACTTGTTCAGCCTAAGTAATAAGCAACTAAAGTATTGATTAGGTCTAGTCCTAGACACACTGAAAGAATCAGTTATCATTTCCAGCAATGTATATAGCCATTTATGACCGTCAGAAAATCGTAAGAGAGAACAGGAGACAGGGTCCTGGTTTGATAGGTCAGGAAAGCCATTTTCAAAAGATATTAATTTATCAGTAAGAATGTAGGGGTAGTGATTTTGAATACATAAAGGACTTCTATGGTTTTATTGAACTAAAATGGGAGCTGATTATTAAATTCTAATGAGATGAGAAAATTACTTCTACACTAACAATATGTAGAACAGGAAACTCATAGCAGCTGTTAGTAGTTATTGCTTATTCACTAGTTCTGGATTCACACTCAGTAATGATAATTATAATGTATATCATAATTATAACTATAGTCATTTTATACATATAATCACTTAAGACACAGTAGTACATTTGTATGTTTATACATATGTATAGAATGCCTACAGCTCATGATATCTCTCTCCCTCTTCCTCTGCCTCTCCCTTTCCCTCTCTTTCCTCCTTCCCTTCCCCTTGCTTTCTTCCTCCCTCCCCCCATCCTCCTTCTCTCTCTCCCCTACAACACATACATCATAGGGAGACAAAGCAAAACTGTAGCAGTAGTGTAAATGCTAGCTATTATTACTAGATGATCAGTCTATCTCTTTAACTATGTAGTTCATGGATCCTGTCTCTTATGACTCTTGCCTCATGTTGGTCACCATTTAAAATATCCTGCTCTTTATTTGTACCTATCGTGTGTGTCTTCATGGTCCTTTTGATTGTCCCTAACTTTGATACCTTGTAGACTGTGGTGTTGCAAGATTCATAATCGAAGCAGTACTAGAACATTTTCATTAAAAATAAAGGGTTGTGTGCCAGGAAACATCCTAGGATTATTAAAAGCACTGCATAATTTGGCAAATGCAACCCAGTCCCACTCTCCTCTTGATACTTAATTCTGAGCTAAATTCACCCATAGCACCTGACTCAAATGAATGTTATTGATTTGCTAATGTAATGAGCTCTCCAGCTATTTATTTGTCACAGTTTGCATTAAGCAATTTCTATCCATTTTGTCTTTTCTTGAATGGGTGGTCACAATGGTTAATCACCTTTGAGTAAACATGGGTCTCACTGAGGAACCTCTATAATATCATGGATTTTATTGTAATCGGAACAATGGCTTCCACAATATGGAACACCTGAAGGCTATCATCCTACGCATTGGGATTCTCTCTTCCATTAGTAACTTGTATAGGACATGTTCCATGAGGCTCACAAATAACCTTAACAAGTATAGAAAGCTTTCTGTGCCATGCTTCCCTCAATGTTGATAATTAAAGTCGTTAAATAGCATTATCTCTATGGTTGCATTTATCAATGAATTTTGTATGATCTTAATATATGCATTAAATCCTTCATCACCTTGATCTATATCCCTGGTGATACTTAGACACCTCAATAATTATCTGTCAAATTAAATTAAAGATACCTCAAAATTACCTATGTGTTGAGAAAGACTCAATGAGATTACAAAATTAGGAATTAATTAATTGAGACAGAAAATTAACAAGAAGACATTCATAAAAAAATGAAAGGGTCCCTGTTTATAAAAGATTCTTAAGGCATTTTCCATTACACCTCTGAAACATGTGGTTCTAAAGATTTGTAGTCCTCATGATACCAGAAATGAAATCTACCAGTCAAGATCTTCATCATTTATGCATTATGTGAGCACTCACTAACATGTCCTCAGAAAAAAAAATAAAGATAAGAATTAGGATGCTGGAGCAAAGATGGTGTCACAGAAAGCAGGCAGGTTCTATTCTGTTTACTCCCTTTGATATAGTGAATATAAAAATCACAGTGAAACTGGCAAATTTAATGTGTCATAAAAAATCCATATTTCCTTAATTCAGATTGACAGCCAAGGTAAACATTCACATTTCCACACATAAAAATCTTACTTTCCCAGTCAAAGCTTGCACATTTTTGGCCTAAGTCTCAGTAGAGTTTAAAAATCTCCACTACATGGTGAATGAATAGAGATAGATGGATATATTGGTACACGAATGGATAGATAAATGTGTAGATGAATGGATGGATAGATATAAGGATGAGTAGGAAGAATGATTTAAGAGTTGTACATCTCTGATTTTTTTTTGCATTATTTTAGGTACATCTTTGGTTTCCCAGTCATCTGAATGGAGTTAAACATATATTGACAGCACGTATGTTGCCATGGGAACTGAATACAGCCTACACATTGAGATTTACAAGCAGGTAATTTAAGAAACTCAGAAGCAAAGGATGAGAGCTTGATATTGTCCCAGTAGCCCTAGGGCAAATCAAAATTAAATAAAATGTTAGGAGCAGGAGAATAGGAGTAGTTATCATAGAGGAAACACTGGCTGGGAGAATAAAAGATTTCTCTCTAAAAGTCTGGTTGTCAGAATTTTCATTGTGACATTAATTTGTTTAATCAGAGGGGGGTAAAAAAAAGTTCTGTTTCCTCCCTGAATTTGTTCACCAGGTCTTAAAATTTATTTCCTTGAAATTTATTGAGGGTATTCTTAATTAACAGTCTTGGCCACAAACACATACAACTAGGGAGCAGAAGGCATATTCAACCCCTTGACACCTCCATTCTGTACCAAACCCTTTCAAAACTGTGAAACAGCAAAAGCTAATATTCAGGGCCTTCCTACAGCATCTCAGGCAGCACCCTCACATTGCCCCCTGAACGTGTAGGACTGATTGACTCAGCATTGGACACAAAATGAAATTAATTCTTTTAAAAAACTTTGTTCCATTAGATTCTTTTGTGTTCCCCTGACAGGATCCTGGACTTGGAGTCGGAATGATCTGGGTACGAATCCTGCCTCAGGCACTCACTGTGTGACCCTAAAGTGTGGTATAATGGAGCTTTAGTTTGGAGTCAGGAGGAGCTCAAATCCCACCTCAGATTCTTTGATACATTTGTTTGCTTGGTGTTTTCCCCATTAGATTGTAAGTTCTTTGAGTTGAGGGACTGTCTTTTGCCTCTTTTTGTATCCCCAGCACTTATCACGGTGTCTGGCATATGGTAAGCACTTAATAAATGCACACTAGCTATGTGAGTTTGGGCAAATCATTTTAATCTCTCTGGGCCTCAGTTTCCTTATCTATAAAATGAAAAGGTTGGATTTGATGAGGGTCCATTTCATCTCTAAATGTATAATCCTATGATTTTCTGAAGTCATTTAATGTTTCTGAGCCTAAGGTTTCACATTCATAAAAATAGTGTTATTATTTGTCCTTCATTTACAAAGAGGACCAACGACATCACAGGGTGATGTCTTGACTTGCTCAAGAGCTGGATTTAGGTAAGGCGGAGTTGCACGAAGTTGTCAATCTTGCTCTCTCTTCCTGATTCATTGAAGTCCAGGGACAAGACAAAGTCGTGACAACTGGTAATGGCCCAAGGTGAGATGACCTTGGCATCTTTGATGTCTGACCAACTCTAACTAATGCACGATACCTGCTTCAGTGGCCTTTATGGCAAACACATTTTTCTCATGAGCCCATTCTGTTTCACATGCTTAAGGTAGACATTCCCCTAACTCACTGATAGGTTTGAGACCTGTCAGTCACCCTCAATCTGATTTAGCCCATCTGCCAAGAGGGTTTTACCAGGTGTGGCTGCCACAGATTTTTGGAGCCACTGGTGAGAATTGGATGATTGGTTGGACCCCAACAGTAGACGAGCAGTCTTGAAAAGGGCTTGGCCAGCGCTCACACCAGAGATGTTAGTCCTCCCGGAACATCCCTTCCATCCCTATAAAAACATAAATAACAATGTAAAGCACTATATAAATGTGACCTGTAGTTATTAACACCGAACAAATAAAAAAGAATTTATTCAGTGTTTACTATGTACCTGGCACTGTGCTGAGCCTTGAGGATACAAATATACAAAAGAGAGATAGACCCTGACCTCAAGAGCTTACATCCTAATAGAGTGAGATAATAAATGTAAGGCAGTAGTAGCCAGGGAAGAGTATTTTGATCTGAGAAGTCACAGGAATACTTAGTCTGTTGACAAGTTCTTTTCATAAGCAATGATAACATTGCAGTAAAAAAAAAAGGACTGAACTTGGATTCAGGAGGATCTGGGTTCAAATCCCACATCAGACACAGTAATGTGACCCAGGTAAGTCATTTAACCTCACTGGGCCTCAGTTTTCTCATCTGTAAAATGAGGACATTTGATTCCATGACTTCTAATGCCATTCTATGATTAGTATTCTCAGAGGGAGAGATAAAAGAGGCATGAAGTATAAACATACAATAGGAGGGTATAAGATGGCAGTGCTGAAGGACAGGGTTTCTGAACATTTGACTTATCTAGCCTGTGGGAATTCTGGTCCATGTCCTCCCATAAGCTCACCACAGGGTGTCCACCTAATGTGCTTCATTGCTTCTTTGTTTTCTCCTGAAACCACAGGTACACCAATGGGGCATTCAGGCTGTCCACATGTCTTCCCTTTGACTTGCTACATGACCAGTGTATTTTTTCCAATATCATTCATCATTTTGATGACATCTTTTATTCCTGGTCTTCAGATTTTTTCAATAGTTACATGCTACAGCATGTTCAAACTCACTGTGTGTCTTTCCAATAGCTCTGTGTAATATTCATTTTGAATTCCTTGGAGACTGTTATATTCTATTTCACACCACCATAAAAATCATTCTAATATTGGTATTTAAAAATATGGGTTTTAATTTTATGGGAAGCCTGGAGATATTAAAGGAGTTTGCAACTTCCCAAAGGCAATCCAGTCATTCAGTTCTCAGCCAAACACATTGTCCATCTGAACTATCTGCCTCAGATATATACAACAGGAAACAAGTTTTGTAGGTCGTCCATCTAAATGCATGTTTTAATCTGGGCAGTAGATATTTTTCTTCCATCTGGTCTTTCTTATGTGGATGCTCTTTTGAGTAATTACAGGTATCTTCAGTTTTCTAGAGCTACATATAACAAACAGAAACATCTGGAGGACCTCACCATCCTCAGAGAATCCTGTGGAATTTCAACTTGGACTCTCCTTCACCACAGTGACAAACACCTTTGGGAAGCATCATATACTTATTTTGTGTCTTGCCTTTTCTATGTGATCAGAGAGTGATTCAGCAAAGGTATTTTTGTTTTTACATCCTTCAGGGAATGATGAATCCTTTAACAGAAGACATCATGTTGAAAAACAATACACAAAGGGCTTTTTTGCTTTGCTGAATCAAATGCTTTTAATGCTCAATGAACAATGGGCAGAATTGGGTTTTATATTTGCTGTATTTTTCATCTAATCAAGAAATAGTAAGATGTTGTGTATAGTAGATCATCACTTTAAAAAGTCTGCCTGTTATGTACCTTCAATTTGCCTATTGTTAACACTTATAAAGATCTTGTATAGA
>JAQQSZ010009466.1:0-12766 GCA_028646595.1 Phalanger gymnotis
GAGCTCCCAAGCTGAACCTAGATGTTGGTAACTATGAATTGTATTGGGTCTGTCTGTTTGTAATTTGTTTAAGGGCTCTTGAGATGGTGTTGATGAGGAGACTCCGGGCAGCTGTAGCTAAGGAGCCCTCCAGCTTGTAAACCTGGATGCTAAGACTTTGTTGAACTCTGGTAACTATGTATTGGGATTTGAATTGGATAAGGTCTGTCTGTTGATGTTTGTAATTTGCTTGTATTTTGCTCTGGAGTTCAGGGTGCTGGCTTTTTCCCCTGAACTAAGTTACTGATATTTGTGTGCTGAATTAAAGTAAGCTTGCCAACCCCTTAACCTTGCTTTCCTTTTAAGGCAGATCAAAAGAACCTGTGTTTTTGCGGCATGCTGGCAGCTTTCTGGGTGCTGGCTGTGGGTAGATCTTATCCCCCCACAGAAGCTGCTAGCCAGATTGTTAAAACAATATCTAATATTGGCATTAACTATAGGGAGTGGCTCAGGCAACTCCAAGGGGTTTCCACATGGCCCTATCCCAAATAACCAACATAGAGACTGCTGAAGAGGTCCACACAGGTACTAACTCTCAAGAGCTCACTATGGTCTTTCTCTTGATCTATCCTAAAATCTCCTATGGAAACTCGATACCCCAGTGGACCCATTGGCAGTTCTCTGGTATGATAGTAGCCTGGCTGTTAGTGTCCAGCAACCCCTTATATCCAAGTGAGGCAGGACTCTGTGGGGATACCTTAGGGTCGAGTGAGGCTGAAGGCCCTTTCTTTGCTCTGGGGCTAGATGAGATGGCATGGTCCAATTTTGCTATCACCCCCAAAGCTTGACCATTGATCCCTTTCTTATCGACCCCATGTTCCAGAAACCACACTCAAAGCCTCTTGCAGGAAAGGATATCATCACATTCTGCCCAAATAACAGGTCACCAAGCACTGTACCTTCTCCTGTCATCCCCAGCGTGCCTAATGGCACTGACAGTCGTATTTCCCTGGTTGGTCACTGCGTTCATGATCCTCCCACTCAAATTTCACCAGTTGGCTATATCGTGATGTGGCCAAGGAGACCTTCTGGTGATCCATCATCTTTAGGACCATTAACAGCAACCTGAGAATGATAGGCCTGGGGCTTTGTTACTTTCCCTATTATCAGACTCCACTACTACCTACTGAGCTAAGCTCGCAGAGTCAGTGAGGGCCTTCTCTCCGTTCCACTGAGAAGATTCTCCACGCATCACTAGAAGGGTCCCTGTTATGGGGTGGCCCATCACCATATCTGGCCGTCAGATCACCCCATGCTCTGTATTTGCATTGTCTTTTCCCCACTTTAACCACAATGTGAAGCACATTGTCACTACTGACTGTATCAAATGTCACAGGAAAGGCCTGACTCACGCCAGTCCTGGTAGTTTAAGGTCCAATATTGGAAATAAATGAGACATCTGCAGGTCATTCAACAGTGAACAGAAAGTTTACCTAGCCGTAGCACAGAAAGGATATGCAACAAGGGCAATTCTCAGCTAGACATGGCCCCCTTTCCATCCATATAGAAATGTGCCTGGTGAACAGAGCAGAGTGTGGTGACTTGCCTGGGGATTTTGTCTAAGTCTATGGGCCTTCAACTGCATTTGGATGGGTCTTTCTAGGTCCTTAGATGACCAGCTCATTTCCCCATGGACTGAGTCCATCAGGAAGCCATTAATAGCAAAGCCTTAGCCCCTTGGGCCGATCAAGTCTTGGGGACAGCTTTTTCACCTGTTGGGGAACAAACTAGCCCAACTAACATGGTAGAAGGGGTGGGGGAAAACCCTAGGTTACCCACAAGACATGCTAGGTGTTCATGCCTTTGCTCAGGAGATTACCCGGGCCTAGAATGCCCTCCTTTTTGCCTGTTCAATTCCTACCCCTGCCTAAAAGTCCAAATTCAAGGACACCTCCTCCTAAAAGCCTTCCCTGATTCCCTGGATAAATGACAATCTTCCTTCTAGTATTTCCCGCAGCACATTTGCTTTGCACCTCTTTAAGATGTTCAACATGAAACACTGTGTTATAGTTAGCAGCATTCCTGTCTCATTCCCCCACTCCACACACTAGATTGTAAGTTCCTTGAGAGGAGGGACCACATCTTAACTAAATGTTGTGTCTCCCCCCTTTGCCTAATATATCTCTCTGTACACAGCAAGTGCTAAATTAATGTTTTGATGTACATTACCATTCTCTATATACAACTCCAGGGTGTAGCCAGGCACCGAGGGGCAATGACGGAGGATGTTAAGGGACACTGAGCTGCACATAAAGGAAAAGATGGGGGAATGATGTCCTGAAAGGGGGTGCCTGTGGACTTCCTTTCCAGCTGCCTGGCCTGGACTAGGAGAGCCTGGGGGCATGCCTGGTACCACTAGGGCAAAGATGCATGCAAAGACAATGCACCTACGAAGTTCTAAGGACCGGGAAGCAGAGACGGTCACCATTTGGAGGGGAGACCAGGGCAGGAGGCAGGAGGTCTGCGTGGTCTGAGTCAGTGTCTACTGTCGGACCGTCAGGGTACTCTGAGTTCCTAAGCCACTGTGACACCCCAGACACTGACCCACTGAGGAAGCTTTGTCATGAGTGGAAAAGCCTCTGAGCAGCCAGAGTCGGGGTGTGGGGATGGGCGACTGATCCCTGGTCCAGGGCTGGTCACGGGGACTGGGCGCATCGGTGTTAAGTTGCGCTGATCTACTTTTAGCGTCCTCACTTGATGTTTTATAGGAGGGAAGGAAACAAGCGTTTATTAAGGACCTACTATGTGCTGGGTTTACTTTGCAAATATTATCTCATTTGATCCTCATAACAATCCTGTGACACAGTAGGGGCTATTATTATCCCTATTTTTACAGGTGAGGAAAGTGAGGCAGAGAGTAAATGACTTGCCCAGGGTCATATAGTAAACATCGGAGGCAGGATTTGAACTCAGGTCTTCCTGATTCCAGGTCCACTGCTGTGTGTACTGTGGCGCCACCTAGCTGCACTCCAAATCATGTGTGTTGGAAATGACTTCTACTGGGAGCGCAGCAAGGGGTAGGAGAAAGAGGCGGAGCTATCAGAGCAGGATGGAGGCTGCCAGTCCTGATCTGATTGGATAATTCACATCGAACCCTAAACCAATGGGAAACTACCCACAGAGAGGCAGAGTTGAGGGGAAAGGACAGCTAGCTCCCAGATAGAGAGTCTGAGGGAAGTACAAAGGAGCTAGACTGACACCCTAGAGCGCCACCTGGTGCTGGGTGGTACACATGACAGAAAGAGTTGGTCAGGAATGAATGAACGATGGATACATGGATGAATGAAAGGATGGATGGACGCTACCCCCTAAATGGCCTTTTGGGAACTCAGACTCTACATGACCTAAGCTGAACTCATCATCTTCCCCAAAACAGCTTTCCCTTCTCCCCAATTTCCCTATTTTTTTATTGATGGCTCCACCCATTCTGATACAGTCTTCCTGTCTCCAAATGTCTGAGTTATCTCCTATTCTTCCCGCTCCTTCATCCCCACGTTCGATCGTTTGCCAAGCCCCAATGATTCAACCTCTGAAATATCTCTTCCCTCTGACCTGTGTCTTTTAAGTACTAATACAAGCTTATGCAAAGCACCCACGACATCTGCCTTGGATTATTTTTTTTTAAGTGGGGAAGGCAGGGCAATTAGGGTTAAGTGACTTGCCCAAGGTAACTTACTAGCTGTAAGTGTGTCAAGTGTCTGAGGTCGAATTTGAACTCAGGTCCTTCTGACTCCAGGGCCAGTGCCATACTCACTGTGCCACCTAGCTGCCCCATCGCCACCTACCTGCCCCATCGGCTTTGGATTATTATAACAGCGGCCTCTGGTTTTTGTCCCTCCCCAAACCTAAGACATCTTCCTCATGGCTTCCAATATAATCTTCCCAGTGCATTCTTAACCCTATCCCTTCCCTGGAGACTCAAAAGTCTTCAGTGGTCATAATTGCTAGTCCTGCTTTTTTTACATCAGCTGAAGCATAATAAATTCTACTCCAACCCTCCATTTTAACCCTGTGTATATCTCTTACTCTTAAATGTGTTTCTCATGATTCCTTATCACCAAAGGGTGACATTTAACCTCTCCACAATATGACTCCAAATTACCTTCTGGTCTTACTTTCTCCTTCCTCCTTTCAAGAATTCCATGGTCCCTGATCTCATCTTGCCCATGTGTATTGGTACAGGTCAGTCTCCCCACCACCAGAGTTCCCCCACCACATTCCCTCTGTACCTCCTTTTACTGACACCCTTTTTTTTCCTGAGGCCCAGCTCACATGCCCCTTCTTCCAGAACCACTGCATGCCCACCAACTCTCTATGATCCCTCTCTTCCCAAATATTCCCAGAGCATGTTACCTGGATTTCTCTCTTCCCACCATCCCATTCTACTTTGTATTTTATTGATCTGTATATTGTAAACAGGACTGTAGATTGTATCTTATAGCCCCGTGCTAGAAGGAGCTTTTTCTATCTTTGTATTCCCAGGATCCAGCAGAGAAACTGGTATAGTAGGCAATGAATTTTACTAATTTTTAGATATCATGTATATATATACAAATGTATATAAATTAAGATATTATTTTATAAGAATATATTATAGAAATTATTATGTGTGTATATAATATATTTACATATAAACATGTAATATATTTTATATACGTGTAAATATATATAAAATATATGTATAAATATATTTGTATATGTATGTGTATATGCATATATGTATATGCATATATATGTATATGGGGTCTCACTAAAACTCTGCCCTAATCCATGATCAAAGCTTGGAGGTGACTCTGGCTTCTTGAAGGATATGTTAAGAGAACCCAAGTTCTAGAAGCCTCCATAAATCAAGAAAGGAGCTTGAGTCCTAGTGACAGACTTGGGTCATTTGTCATTTCTCCCAAAATCACCTTAGCCATATTTGGAGGTGTCTGGAGCTAGATTGACCATAGGGTAATGGTTTTTTTGGCCACAGTAACCCTGAAAGTTCATGCACCAAGTTAGAGAGGAGGTTGGTCTCTCTGTTGTTGGAGAGAATGGCCACCCAGATGACATTAAATTTTCTTGTAGTTGAAGATAATACAAGATCAGAGGGGAATGGCTAGAAGGGATGTTAGAGGTCATCCAGTCAAGGGTCATAGATCTAGGACTGGCAAGGACCTCAGGGGCCAACTAGTCCAACCTCTTCATTTTACAGATGAGGAAACTGAGACCTGGAGAAGTTTGGTGACCTGCCCAAGGTCACGTCACTAGTAAGGAGAAGAACCAGAATTTGAACCCAGCTTCTCTGCCTCCAGAACCAGTGCCCTTTCCATTTGCTCGCTTGAAAGAGCATAATTAATGCATTTGGTTTTGGATTCCCAGTATGAATTGCAAATAAAAGGATAAGACCATAGATTATCAAAGAAGAAAAATACCTTGGAGATCATCTGATCCAACCTCCTGTTTACTACAAGGACTAATAACTGAACCAGCCAGTTAACTGATGATTTGACAGAGAAAACAACTCATTCTTGGCCCGAGTTTAAATTTTTAAACTTTTTTTTGGTGAGTTCATGTCATTGGAGAGGTAGTGTTCATTTCAATAAGCATTTATTAAATGTCTACTGTTTGTGCCAAGCACTGAGGAAACACAGACAAAAGGAAGCGATCTCTTTCCTCAAAGAATGTGTGACATTCTACTAGAAAGAAACAACATTATGCTGATAAATAAATACATATATACCATGTACACATATACGTAGATATAGCCGCAAGCATTTATTAAGCACCTACTGTATGTATAAAGCACTTACTATGTGTGATAGGTTCTGGTGACAAAGACAAAATGAAAAGGACTCTGGACCTAGAAGTAGAAGACCTGGATACCAATTCCAAATCCTACTACTGGCTGTATGAACATGGGCAGGTCATTTAATGTTAATAAACCTTAACGTCCTCATCGGTAAGATGGGAAAATCTGTACCACCTATCTCACAATGTTGTGAGGAAAGCCTTTTCCAAACCTCACTGTGCTATAGGGATGGGGGTCATTGCTGTGTCCTTGGACATGAGATGCCAACTACCGTCACCAAAAGTAGTTACAGAATTCCATCGTCTTCCTCATTGCAACAGTTTAATGGGCTCATCAAAGTCTCGGTGCTATTTTTTTTCAAACCAAAAATTGTTTCCAGCATCCCAGACTCATGGTGCCATCAGGAGACCTTGGAAGACCAGCACAGGCAGAACAGAGGTGCGGGAGGCCGATGCATGGCTCGTTGATTGGGAAATTTTTGTTACCTCTACAACTATTTCCACTTCTGAAGCTTTTGTTGGTGGTAATTTGTGCGCCATTTTCTTGGTCTCCTCGATCCAGTCCAGAAAATAGGATACCCTAGAGAAAACGCTTGGGGAGATAGGTGCTACACACGGCATGCCCCAGCTTGAAATTCCCACCTGTATCCAGGTCCTTGAAAATTCACAGACAAGGGGACCTCCAGAATCTCCCTGAGGAAGAGAGAGAAATTGTTAGTAAGAATGCAGGACAGCAGGAATTAGGAGGGGGGAAGTGTTTGGTTCAGTCCTGCCCATCCCTAGACAAAGAGAATCACTGACCACAGGCTCCTAGAATGCCACAATGGAAGATTTTTTAGACCATAGAAAATAAGAGCTGCAAGGGATCTTAGAGATCATGCATTCTAAGCTCCTCACTTTACAGATGTGGAAACTGAAGCTAAGAGTTAGGTCTGGTCAATGTCCTGTCCAGCAGGACATGAAGTCTCTTCTAGACTTGACCATGCAACCTGACAAGATGTCAAACCTACTGCCATGGGATTCTACCCAAGAGACTCATTCATTCAAAAAAAAATATTTATTAAGCATCTATTATGTACAAATAAGGCAAAGAGGGGATTTGAAGTCTGGATAAGCCACAAACCCTGCCCTTGGTGGGTACCAGGCATTTTTCTCTATGCTTATGTTTCTCTTCTCTCCCTTTTCTCCTTTCCAAATTTCCTAGCCATGAATCTATATCCTCTTCATAGTTTGGTTCAATCTATCCTAAGATGGTGAATGAAGTGGCAGGAGCACTGACCATAGGAATCTGGAGTCTTGAGTCTAGTCAAAGTTCTGGTACTTACTACCCATGTGACCTTGGAAAAGTGAGTCTCAGGTTCTTCATGTGTACAATGAGATATTAGAGCCAAAAGATCTCTAAAGAGCCTTCCAATTCTAAAACCCTGTGGTTCTGAGATTAAAGCTCAGAAAGAGGCCAATTTGTAGGTGAAGGAGGGGTCCAGAGATGGCTAAGAATTGGGGAATAAGACAGACAAGGAACCATAGCTCTAACCAAAATGGCAGACCCTTTGACCAGATAAGACTCTGAATTTTGCACTGAATCTGGGGGGCCAGGAAGAATACAGATGATCACTCACCAGACAGATTGCCCTTTGATTGATGATGTCCCCGCCACACAGCATGTCTTCTTGGATGTCATATTTCAAGGAGCTTGTCACTGGAACCTCATAAAATAAACTGCATAAATGATTGTCAATAAGAGTGATTTCAGCTTCTTGGAGATAGGGTGCTGCTGCCGGGTTCTCTGTTGACAAGGAGATTTCAAAGTCAGAGTTCTGGGCATATATCTGCCTAGACAAAGAAATCTAAACTCCCCAGGTTTGGCCTTCAAGGTCACTGGCAGCCATACTGCCTGACCATGTGACCCAAAAGTGATACCTCTCAGAGTGGCCCAGCACAAGGCTCTGTTTCTGGTAAGAATATAAGCCAGTTAGGCAGCTAGGTGATGCAATGGAGAAGGCCCTGATTCTGGCATCAGGAAGATCTGAGTTGAACACTTACGAGCTATGGGACCCTCGACAAATCACTTTACTTCTGCCTGCCTCAGTCTCCTCATATGTAAAATACAGATAATAATAGCTTCCCAAAGTTGTTGTGAGGACCAAATGAGGTAATTGAAAAGCACTTAACAGTGCTTGGCATATAGTAGATTCTATATAAATATGATGATGATGATGATAATGTAGACTTGTGTTTCTCGGTCTGGTTCCATCTCTGAGATTCTCCATAGACCATGCTTACCTCTAGAAATTCCCTCTCTCCTTTCTACTAAATAATAACTTTAATGCCTTAAAAACGTATCACCTTATATGAATTTGATGGAATACTATCGTGCTATAGGAAAATGATGAACAGGCGGACTTCAGAAAAACCCAGAAAGACTTATATGAACTGATGCTGAGTGAAGTGAGCAGAACCAGGAGAACACTGGACACAGTGATAACCACAGTGCGCAATGACTGACTTTGCTAGACTTAGCTCTTCTCAGCAATGCAAGGACCTAAAACAACTCCAAAGGATTCATGATGGAAAATGCCATCCACATCCAGAGAAAGAACTATGGAGTCTGAATACAGAGCGAAGAAGACAATTTTCTTTTTGTGTTTTTTTTTGTTTTTCTTTCTCATGGTTTCTCCCATTCCTTATAATTCTTCTGTACAACATGACTAGTATGAAAATATGTTTAATAGGACTGTATATGCAGAGCTTATATCAGATTGCAAGCCATCTTGGGGAGGGAGGAAAGAGGAAGGGGGACAAAATTTAAAACTTATGGAAGTGAATATTGAAAACTAAAAATAAATAAACTAATAAAAAAATCTACCACCTCTATACACTTCTTCCAGGAAGCTTTTCCATGTTAATGCCATCTGTCCAGACCAAACCTAGGCATGGAGTTTTTGAAGTGGAATAGAACTCAGATATCACCAGGCACAACCAACCCCCTAATTATGGAGGAAGAAACTGTGGATCACCAGAGGAATATGGCCTAGCCCAGGGGTGGGGAACCTGTGGCCTTAAGGCCACCTGTGGCCTTCTAGGTCCTTAAGTATGGCCTTTTGACTGAATCAAAATTTTACAGAATAAATCCTTTCATTAAAAGGATTTCCCAAGCCCCTGGCCTAACCTATTATTGATGGAGCTCTAGAATCTCTGCATTGGCTTTGTCACAAATGTTAAAGTTAGGAAGCCCAAGTACCTTAAGGCTTCAGCTGGCTGTGCCTACATATAAAAGGCTCGGAATTTGGCCAGGTAGGTAAAAGAGACAATGACCTTTCTCCCTAAGTTTAGCTTTGTCTCCCTAATTTCTCTCCTGAATCATGTATGTCAGATAATGGACCAGTGGTTTTCAAACTTTTGAGTTTCCTTTATACCCTAAAAAATTATTGAGGACCCTTCTTAAAGAACTTTTGCTGATCTTGGCAAAGATGCTGGGGTGGTTTGCTGTTTCCTTCTCCAATTCATTTTACAGATGAGGAAACTGAGAAAAACAAGGTTAAGTGACGCCCAAGGTCACATGGCTAGAAAGTGTCTGAGGCCAGATGTGAACTCAAAAAGATGAGTCTTCCTGACTCCAGACCTAGTGCTCTATCCACTGTGTCACCTAATTGCCATTGGGACTTAATTACTACTTGATCTTATATATGTATGTATATACACACACATAAATATATATGTGTATGTATGTATGTATATAATATATATACATATATGTATGTATGTATGTATATAATATATATCATATATATAAAAGATGTGGTTGGATAGAAGTTCATGATCAAAAGACCTGGGAGCTTTCATAGATGGAAATCTATGGGTTAAAGAAATGACTCATATTGTGATGGTATTTTGGTCTTGCTAGATGTTCTCTTTTTTTCACTTCTAATGAGTTGGTTGTTTTAACGGAGGGGAAAAAAGCCGATAGACTTAGGCTGTATGAACAGGAAAAAGAGAGTATTCAGAACAAGGAGAATAATTGCCCCACCATCCTCTGCCCCACCTGAGCATGTCCATCCTCTCCATTTTGGGGGAAAGATGATGGTAAGGTAGAGTGACTCCATAAGAGAAAGACAAGATATAGGTGGGGCTGAAACCAGGGTACATGAAACTCACCTAAAGGTATTAGGGCTGCTTAATCTAGAGAAGAGAAGACTTGTCAGGACACAATCACTTTATGTAACAATCTGAAAAGTTACCATGTGAAAGAAGATTAGACTTGGCCCCAAAGGAGAAAACTAGAAGCAGAAGGTAGTATGTAAGGAGGGCGTTACAAGAAGTCCTATTTTAGTCTAATCTAAAGAAGGCTTTCCTTAGAACCATCCAAAAGTGTAATGGACTTCCTCAGTAGTTAGTAAGTTTCCCGTTAAGTGCAGGTTTCATAACCACACATTAGGGGTGTTTTTAGAAAGACAACAGAGGGAAAAGTTTTAAGAGAGCCCAGTTTCCCTGTATTCCCATAAAAAGCAATGTGAACATTTCTTTTTCTTTTAAAAGGAAGACGAAACAAACTTCCATAAAGACTTCCCTCAACTTGACCCTCCTACCAAAAAAATGTTTCCCAGAAAAAGGAAAAAAAAACAATCAAAGACACAAACAAACAAAAGAAAAATCTGACACAATGAATTAATAATTGGAATAAAAAGAACTAAAGCAAAGAGTCCAGAAGGAACATAACACGAACGGACATCGGGGGCACCAGAAATGAAGTGGGACCTCTCATGAGGGACATCAATGCAGATAATAAAAACAGGAAATGAAATAAATAAATGAAACGAATAAAGAACAAAGCAAGATCATGAGAGAATGCAACCACTTGAGAATATCCAAAAAGAATATGCAGAAAATTATGGATTCACTGAAAAATAGAATTGTTGGTTGGGGAACAAAGTGATAGAAAAAATGGAACAGAAAAACAAGCTCAAAAATTACCATCATTTGAAAATACTGTAAGGCTCTTTTTAAAATAAAATGATCTGGAAGATGGTGCTTGGAGAAATAGTCTATTTGGCTCCAAGAAAAATTCAAAGAAAGAAGTCTCATCACCATACTTTAGGAAGTTGTACAAAAAAAATTCCCAGAAATATTGAAATGAAATAACAGATTACAAATTGATAGAATTCACAGAACATTGAAATGGGATCTATTCACAGAGGCACATCTGCATCAAACTCAAGGCTACAATGACAAGATAATTTTTTAGACAGCCAAGAAACGTGTCACATGTAAAAGCATGTCAATTCTAACTGCTCAGGATTTTTGCCCAAGCCAAGGAATAATAGAAACAATTAGAATATGATATAACACAAATCAAGAGTAATTTAATTTAATTCCAAAATCAGCCACCCAGCAAAACTGACCATATATTTTAAGACAAAACTTGGTATTAGTTAAGAGCCAACAATAATACCTGAAGTGGAAACATGAATATATGAAACATCAAGAAAGCAGCACATGCATGAGGAATTCGTACTCAAAAACTGTGAATAGCTAGTGGTTAATAATCTAAATTCTAAAGAAAGATAACATGAGAACAACAAGATTACAATACCTATGCAATGTTCGCCATAGTGTGAGTCATAGAATAAAAGTCATTTTCATTGTTTTAGCAAGCAAAATTTGTTCAAAAATTTTATTTTAAAAACAAGCAAACACACAGGCTGGGGACAGACAGTGACTCCTATCCTTTAAAGTATTAAAGTGTATTGTGTACATCAGCGATTAAGGGAAGAAAATTATATTCGAGAGGGGTCAGGGTATCTGTTAGGTCCAGACTTTTCCACAATGTCTAAATTGAGACATCCCGTCATAAAGCAGAGACAGTGAGGCTAGGGCATGAACTTTAGGGTTACCTAATGGTCACTTAGATTAGGCTGGCTTTAACAGCTGGACAGTTTCCTAGATGCAGGAAAATACTTAAGGTCAAAGAGAAAGTAAGGTGGTTGGGGGAAGTGGTTTACTGGAATACATTCTTCCTTACTTCAAGACTCTTGAAAAAATAGTTTTAAAATAGAAGTACTCATGCCAAACTGGTTTCTATAGATGACAACAAAACAACACCAGTGTTGGTTTGATCAACAACTATTTTAATGTGATGACCATAATGGGATAATAAATTAAAAGCACTTTTTTTTTGATTAACAAGAAAATTACACAGACTGTCTTGAGTTAAGAAAGGGAAAAAGGAGGAAGCAAATTGAACAGAGAAATAAATTGATTATCATTGTTACAGAGGAAGAAGGAGGGGGAGGGAAAACCAGTGAAGGGAGTAGCATGGGGAGGATATAAAGTCCCAGAGCAATACTTTCATCTCAAACAAGGGAGAACTTTTCCCCCCTAAAAGCTTGGTAAAAATACATAGACTTTTGATTCATGAGACCTCAGTATTAGGGTAGCTGAAGGGAATATGCATGTATGTATATGTATGTGTATATATATATGTTTATGTATATGTATGTGTATATATATATGTTTATGTATATGTATCTGTATGTATATATGTATATATATGTGTATATATATATGTGTGTGTATATATATATATGTAGAGAGAGAGAGAGAGAGAGGGCATAGGATGAGCTGAAGATGAATAAGGGATGAGAGAGGAATATATTGAGAGAGGGAGAAAGGAAGAGATAGAGTGGGGTATATTATCTCACATAAAAGTGGCAAGAAAAAAGCAGTTCTGTAGGAAGAGAAGAGAAGGCAGGTGAGGGGGAATGAGTGAATCTTGCCCTCATCAGATTTGACCTGAAGAGGGAATACCATACATACTCAGTTGGGTATCTTACCCCACAGGAAAGAAGGAACAAGAAGATTAAAAAAAAAAGGTGGGGGATGACGGAAGGGAGGGCAGATAGGGATGAAGGTAATCAAAAACAAACACTTTCAAAAA
>JAQQSZ010009467.1:0-12766 GCA_028646595.1 Phalanger gymnotis
TGGGGGGGGGAGGAAATGGGGAGAAAATTTGTAATTCAAACGCCTGTGAAAATCAATGCTGAAAACCAAACATGTCAAAAATAAATTTAAAAATAAATAAATAAATAAATAAAATTAAAAAAAAAACACTGAGCGTCATCACTTTTTTTTGTCATTTTAGCCAATTTGCAGGGTATGAGATAGTCTCCAGGATGTTTTGATTTGCATTTCTTTTAATATTAATGATTTTGGAGGATTTTTTAAAAATGTGATTGCATTTTGTATTACTAAGGAACTATTTATTAATATTCTTTGACCATTTATCTATTGGTTATATGTACTTATTGTTTATATGTCTCAGATTGTTGTTGTTCAGTTATGTCCATCTTTTTGTGACCCCATGTAAAATAGCATGCCAGGACTCTCTATGGGGTTTCTTGACAAAGATATTGGAGCAGTTGGCCATTCCTTTCTCCAGTGGATTAAGGCAAAAACAGTTTAAGTGACTTGTCCAGGGTCACACAACTAGTAAATGTCTGAGGCCAGATTTGAACTCAGTGATTCCTGACTCCAGTCTATCTACTGAGTCACCTAGATGCCTCTAAGGCAAATAGAGGTTAAATGACTTACCCAGGGTCACACAGCTAGTGTCTGAGGCTGGATCTGAACTCGTGTATTCCTGACTTCCTGACTTCAGCCCCACTACTTTATCCACTGAGCCATCTATATCTTGAGCCTCCTATATCTTGGATACTAAATTGTTATCATAGAAATTTGATTCAAAATGTTTTCCCCTTATTTGACCACTTCCCGTCTTATCCTAAGGTGCATCTCTGTTATTCAGTGCACCACTGATCTTGATGACCTGTTTTTGGTTTGGTTTGGTTTTAAATTTGCCTAGAAATCTATTCCCTGTTTCTATGCTCTCCCACTTCTTCAGGCCCCAGTTTCGCTTCAAGGTTCTAAAGGTTCTCCACCTCTCCCAGGACAAAATCAAGCACCAAGCACCAAATCCCCTACACCTTGTCCATTATAAAGTGCTTATTTTTTTTTTTACTGATTATCTTTTTTCACTTGTGAGAACATTTGACAGGGAAACCCCATTTGCCACCTCCAAAAAAAGGCCTATTTCCTTCAATTTTCCCTCACTTCTCTCACCCACTAGCCTCTAGTTTCTTCTCTTTCTGATCACAGAAGCTAACTTCCCCTCACTGCTAGTTATCGATTTGACCCTGGCAAATATTCATTCCACTCTATCCCCTTGCTCCAATCCCCTGTTTTCATACCCTCCTACTAGACTACATACAAGAAGCTTTCACCTGTAGTATATTTAAAAAGGAGTCTTACACTGGTCTCGCTATTATCATTTTGTTGTGGTTATTGTCCTTTCTGATGCATTCATTTACTCCTCCTTCATTTCTTCTGTTTAGGATGTTTAAGAAGCAATTCTACTTTTCTTCATATTTTTTTTCTGAACTCTTCTTTATTATTGAACATTGATCTTTTGTCCTATATGTTTAACATCACATTTGTAGGATAGGCCACTCTCGGATACATTCTGAGCTCCATTGTTCTATATAACACATTCCATTGTCTCCGCCTTTTCTAGTGGGTAATTATTGGAAAGTCCTCTCCTTTATATTTAATGGCTTTTCTCCTGATGTCATGTAGGACTTGTTGTTTCTAAATTGAATTGTTAATTTTAATGACTGCATGCCTTGGAGTTTGTAGTATTTTTGTTTCTTTGTTTTCTGAAGGTGATCTGTAAATTCTTTCAGTTGGAATCTCATTTTCTATTTTCAGAAGTTCTGGTCAGTTTCCACTATTATGGTGTTAAGAATATTTTCTCCTGTTGTGTTCTCTTGGGGGACCTATGATTTATAGGTTATCTCTATACACCTCTCTTAGAGATTCATGTTTTGCTTATATAGTGACAATATTTTCTTTTAATATTCTTGATTTTTGCTTCTCTTCTAGTTTGTCTTTTCTCTGCATTTGCAATCCCAATATATTGTTATCTCTTTGGTTTCTTTAGGTAGGATTGCCAATGAAGATTCAAGTTTTTCTATTCTGCTTATTATTTTTTTTATTAAGGACACAAATTCTCCTCTCATAATTCCCTTTTCTCGTTTAAACCACTCAGAAATGACATGTTGTGGTTTCATGTTCTCCTTAGGTTTTACAGGGTCCTATGTCTCAACAAATGTTGGATGATTTTCCTTTGTCTTTTGAAATATTTATTCATAGATTCCTGGACTTGTTTACTAGATCTTGAGACCATATTTCCTTCTACTGTTACTATGTTTCCTGTTGACTTATCTGCTTGTGTTCAAGGTCTTTGAGTTTTCTTTTTCCTGAAATCTTTGATTTTTTTTTCCAGTCTCTTTCCCCTCTTATTTTCCTTATCATTCATTTCCTGACTCATTCCCCTCTGATTGTGGTTTCCTTGGGGGCTAGATCTCAAAGTGTCTTATCTTCTTCTTTGGATGAGTATTTCATACGTCTGCAGCCTGGATCCCTACCCAATGTGACTTTTGGGTGGTAGAACTGATTCCAGCTGGATGCTATGCCCTATCACTCAGGCTTTGTGAAGTGCTATACAGTTTCCCACACAAAACACTACCCTTTATATTTTGCTGTCAATAGCATGGGAGTTGGGGAAAGGCTACTAAGTGAGCTCAGGGTTGACGAGTGTCAGTTCCTGGGTTTGGCGGGGGGGCAGATTTTTAAATCTTATTTTGAATTCTGAGTGTCCTAGATCATGTAAACATCCAAAGTTGCTTCATCTTTGGTGCATAGTTTCTCTTTTGGAGAGGTTTGAGAAGTTTCAGGGGTCAGAGAAAATGTCTAGTCCATCATCTGGATATTCACATGGCCTAGAATTCCCTTCCAATTAATACTATCTTTAAATTAAATGTATTTTCTCTTCCTCTCACCACTGATTATTCAAAACAAATGCTCATTCTGTTCAAGTGAAAAAGTGTATCTCATTCTACATATTATTCCACCACTTCTCTGTCAGGAGAGAAGTTTTCTATAGACTAATTATTAGTGACTTATAACTGGGATTTCTTGTTTGAAAAGGACTTGATCATATCCTTTGACCATTTGTCAAATGAGAAGTGAATTATTCCTATAAATATGATCAATTCCATTAAAGCGCATCTTTCTTTGATCTTTAATTTTCTAGACCTTTATGACATCACGCCCAAATTTGAGATCTGCTATATTCTGCTTTTTCAATCAACTATTGATTCTATTTATATCCTTGTATTTCAAGTAGCAATGTCAGTAGATCTTTTTCTCTTCTTCCTTTGTCTTTCTCCTCATGTCCCTTTCTGCCAAGTGTATAAAGTTTCATATGCCTTGCAAAATGTGCCCATAAAGCAAAAATGTTCTTGCTTTTCTCATTATTGGGGGCGTTTGCTTTTTCTGTGGATATTTCTAAATTTGTTTGTTTTTTCTCAAAACGTCTGAAAGCAATTGGGCAGAGCTCTAACTAACAGTGTTTGCTCCTGGTGCAAGATGAGCTACACCCAGAGCAAACATTATAAACCTGTTACAGCAAGAACCTAGGACCCCAGGAGGCCCTGATGAGGAGGCATATCTTGATGAGAATCATGCAGAATACCATTTTATAATTGTGGGACCAGAGCTGGCCAGAAAGGAGATTTCCTGGGGATGGCACACAGAAGCTGGAGGAAAAAAATAAATTATCTAACACTTCCTATTTGAACTTTTTCACCTTTCTAACTCAGTGCTAAGTTAAGTTGTTTCTTCTGGTGAAGAACCACAAATGTTTTCAACATCCTCTGAATTTTTTGCCTTGTGGCAAAGCACTTAGCCTACCCTAGTTTTGGTTCTAGCACTGTTGACACATCTCCACTTCTTTCCACTAGTTTTCATATGGTATGATCTCCCAGTCTTTTACCATCCTCATCAACTTTCATTTAATAAATACCTTTCCTAAATTGTGTTGTCCATAACTAAGCATAATATTTAAAATGTGGTCTGAGTTTATGTTGTATATGTATAAATTACCAACAATGATCCCTTTGAATGTGCATCTCAGAAATATTAACAATTTTCTAATGAATCACTAGTCTACTTCACAGAGATTTAAAACACATTGAAATCAACAACAAAATCACAAATGTTTTATCATAACAATCAAATCATGGTATACAATTATAATAGTGACTTTCATTTAAAATTGCTTTCTTAGAGTGGTTAGTAATTCAGAAGCGTTTGAATTAGTTAATTAAATTTGTTTTCAATTTATTTACTTCTTATCATAGGAAGATAAGCAAAACACTTCAATTCATTGTTGATTTAAATAGATTAAGAGTAAGTCTTCCATCTTTCTCAGATCTGGCAGAATTACTTATTAGACATATATTTTTCACCCGTGCTAAGTAATGGATGATATTATATGGTAGTCTAGATCATTTGAGTTTGTGTGTATGAAACACAAATATACTCTGGGATAAGAAACTAAGAAAATGATTAATACTTTCATAATAAATATGAGAAAATAATTTACACTTAAATATCTCATCAATGTCATTATAGTACCTATGTACTATGAAATGAATTCTGTCATTCAAACTTTCTACAATATGCATTAGTTATGATAATCAGTAGAGTGGCTTGTAGAGTTTAAAACTATTGACTGTGTTCACAGATAAGCATTATATTGACAAAACTGTTCCCTTCTGAATGCCCTGACTTAGTAGAGTTGTAATTTTCACTCAGTAGTCAAATATGTTCCTATATCAGAAATCAATAAGGGAGAGGTTAGAATTAGTATTATCAGTAAATACTTAACCTTAAAGACTAACTATATAATGTGATTTCATTTCACATTCAGGAAAACTGAAGCCTGAAAAGTTTGGTAATTTTCCCCATGTTTGTTATTGTTCAGTCTTTTTCAGCTATATCTGGCTCTTCTTCATCCAATTTAGGGTTTTCTTAGCAAAGATACTGGAGTGGCTTGCCATTTCTTTCTCTCAGTTTATAGATGAAAAACTGAGGCAAGCAGGGTTAAATGGCTTGTCCAGCTAATATGTGTAGAAAACCAGATTTTAAACCAGGAAGATGAGTGTTCCTGACTTCAGGCCTGGAAGTCTAGGCTCTATGGTGCTACCTAGCTGACCCTTTCCAAATATTATTCAGGCAAAACTAGGGCCTATGTCTCCTGACCCTCAAGGCCAGTAATCTTATTCATTGCAGACTATAGAGTCAAAATGGCTACAACATACAGATGTACAGCAGTTTGACATATTAAACTTTGCCCTATAGAGCTTTCTTTTGACTAATATTAGTCAAAAGGGTCAATGTTATGACTGAAGAGATGTTATGATGAAGATTTTTAAGGATACTCAGATATTTTGTGGTCTTCTGATCACACGGAAAGACAGCTGTCAGATTATGAGAGAATTACTGACAAAACTGGCATTTCCCAGGAATTGGCAGATAATAAGATGTGATTCCTCATAACTTTCATTAAAATGGCAAAAAAAAAACAAGTTTTTGAGCTTGACATAGTATGATGGGAAGATGTGTGTTAAAATTACACCTCTGCGCCTGTATAACCTTGAACAAGTCAAATTTTCTGGGTCACTGTTTCTTCATCAGTCAAATAAATGGATTAAACTAGATGGTTTTTGATGTCTGTTCCATTTCTCTGACCCTATACATTAAAATATACTTGTACAGAAAGGATAAAATATATTTTGAGCAGTCAGATACATCTGCTTGCATCTATATTTAGTTTTCTTGTATGGCAACGTATAGAATTACATCGATGGCCGTGGAATATTGTACCAAATTTTTAAGAGATAGCATTGGATATCTTTCTTTGTAGATCTTAACATGTTAATATTCATCTGCAGAGCTTATTTCAAGGCCATTATAAGGGGAAAAATATAATCAATTAGGTGATTCCTACAAGTAATAAGGCATTTTGTTCTTTGGAGAGTTTAGGTCCTTATTGCCTTGGTGAAGATCTTGGATAAAGATTATCAACTAAAACTCAATCCTGTCCAGTCATGACTAAAATTTAAATTAATGCAATATTGTAAGTTGTAGTAATTTGACATGCACAGGTCTAAATTTTCCATGTTGAAGTGGGAATACAATCAAAGTTGAATATACTTGAGTGGATTAAGGCAAATCCTGAAAATCTTCTCGAAATTTAAAAAAAAATCTTTGCTCTAATGCAAAAAGTCAGTCAGTCAATACATTATTATTTATTAAATGACTATCTTGTGTCAGGCTCTGTCCTAAAGCTAACCCAGCATGCTACAGTTAAGACTTTTGGCTTGTACCATTCTGCTGTCACAATTCTGTGAAAGAGGATACGTAGGTAGCGGTCACGGTTCAGTCATGAGAAAAATATTGATCAACCTAGAAATCAGTAAGCATCTTTTACATTCTATATGCCAAGTTCTGTGCAAGGTTATGAGCATATAAATCCAAAGAATCAAAAGGCTGTACCTTCAAAGAGCTAGGGGACACTGCATATAGAGGTTTTGACTTGGATTCAGTAACATCTGAGTTTAAATCCTGCTTCAGATATTTACTTGCTGTATGGCCCTAAGTTAGTTGCTATCTGTAAACTTGTCATAATAATAGCTCCCACTTTGAAGGCTTGTTGTGGACATCAAGTAATATGAAATGTGTAAATTATTTTTGCATTGGTAACTAAGGTGGGACTTTCTTGCTATTTTAGAATGATAAATTAAGTGTCTTTGATTGAGTCTTACTAAATGCTAAACCCCAGGCCCAAACCTCTAATTACTAGGTGCTAAGCCTATGTGGCCATGAAGCCCTCAGGGTCACATGAGGAGTTGCTAAGACCAGAGCCAATAGTTGGAGCCTAAGTTCTGGTGGCTCAGATGATATTTGATGATGGCTAAAGAGCATATAAAAAGAGAGAACAGAGCTATCTGCTTGGGGCTCTGAGCCACAGGAGGAGTGGCACATGACTTTCGGCCAGCCTTTGTTATGAGATCCCAGGCTCCTGAACTCAAATGTTGGTTTCTTGGTAACTATGAATTGTGTTTGGTCTCTTTAAAATGTGTATTTGTAATTTGTTTGTATTTGCTCTGAAGGGCAGGGTGCTGATTTTTCCTCCTGAACTAAGTGAATGATATTTGTATATTGGATTGAAATGAAATTGTTAATTCCTTAACATTGCTTTCCTTAGTAAAACAGATCAAAAGAACATGTGATGGCAGCATTCTTGTTGTTGGGCGTCGGTTGGTTTTTCACCCCCACAGTAGCTGCTAGCTGAATTGTTACAATAATTTTGCAAACTTTAAAACAATATAAACGCTGTTATTATTACCAGGGGCTCCTTATAAACTTTAAGATGAAACACACACATACGTACCTACACACACATATCTGTGTATATATTTCCCCAGAAGAATATAAGCTCTTAAACACCAGGAACTGTTTTATTTTTGCCTTTATATTATTAGTACCTGGCACATTGCCTTAGATGTATCCCTTAGTAACTATTTGTATTGAACCAAACTGGATTTATAACATGTTAACATACCAAAGATTTGAACTCTAAGATATTCTTAGATAACTTTAAAAATTGAGGAGAGCATGGAAAAATGATAGATTGGAGATGAGTCAATGTCTCAGTTTTCAAAAGCAGGGTGGGTAGATTCTGAAAATTATATGGCAAAATTCTAAAACTGATTATTGAACACATGTTGTATAAATATTCAGAAAGGGATGTAGTCACATGTGTAGATATATATGTTTATAGATACAAACTTACTAATCACTAAAAATAAACAGATTCAACAATAAAATAGTGAAAAGTAAAGTTCTTCATGATTATTTTATTTAAAATGAGTCATAACTTTCAATCTTTTATTAGAAATGTCTTGTTTCTAATTAGAATTGAATATTTTGTTTGGCAATATTTACATATATGGGTTCAGTTTTTAAAGCATCACATGAAAAACAAACAAAATCCATAATACATTAAAATTTTAAAATACTGTTTTGTCTCATTTTAAAACCTAAGTTCTTGTATTACCAGAATAGAAACATTTTTATCATTATCCATTATAATTAATAATCCAATAACCTTCTCAACTCATACCCTTCTCTAGCCTTTCATTCTGCAAACCACCCATTTCTTCTTAATAGGGTCTTCTTTCTATGTTTTTTGCGATACTCTGATATTCTTCCCATGTGTTAGACTGTGCCTTCTTTGTCTCCAGTACTGGCTCTTTATCCTTGTTATTCCTACTATAGTGCGATGTCCCCAAAATCTCTGTCATAAACTCTCTTCTCTTCTCCCTTTATACTATTTCACTTCATGGTTCTATGACTTCCCATGTTTTCAATTATTGTCTCCATGCAAATGACTCTTAAATATACTTGTCCAACCTTAACATCTCTTCCTACCTTGATTTCATTTGATGATGCCTTGCTTTCCCATGTTTTCAGTTAAGATCCCTATGTAGATGACTCTCAGATCTATTTGTTGAGCCCAAACCATTCTCCCTGCCCTGTCTAGCATCTAGCATCTCCAACTACTTTTTAGATATATTGAACTTAATGTGCACAAGCATCTTAAACTCAACATGTCCAAATTTCAATTAGCTTTCACACCCACATCCTCCCCACTTCCTAACTTTTATTTTATCGTGGAGAACATTATCATATTCCCTGTTACCCAGACTTGCAGCCTAGATTTCATCTTTGACTCCTCACTCACACTCCCCTATAACTGATCATTTGTGAGGAGGTATCAGTTATATATTTGTCACATTCTTTGTATATGTCCACTTCTCCTTCACTAGCCTGGTACAAATCCTCATCCTCTCATGCTTGAACCATTGCGATAGCCTATTAGTTGGTCATTCAGTCAAGAATGAGACAATGCATGCAAAGCACTTTGTAAACCAAAAAGTGCAGTATGAACGTGACCACATGCATATATATCTACAACTAAATATTGACTTTATAAGTATATAGTACAAAGCTATAATTACACACACAGAACAGATAGATACTTCTTGTGTATATTTTATATTACATATCTGCAGAAATAAGATGCTCTTTGGAGCTATTGGCATTGCATAGTTCAGAGCTTTGCAATAAGGAAGTTCCATGCAAAAATGGACATAGTTGTATGATGAATAAGATGATATTATCCCAGTAAAATGAATATTTTTTTACACTCAGTTTTGCATAACATATAAAACAGAGGGGTCTAAGTCAGTGGTTACTTTATTTTTCCCCCAGTAAGGACAAGATATGAAAGGAAGAGGGCCTTGAATTCTTTTGTTTGTAAGAATATGTCATGGATACTGGAAGGTGTTCTTCAAAGAAATTTTCAGGGAATGAAACCCAAATGTAGTGCACAGATTGGCCCTCGATGATTTGCTCAATTTTGTTACAAACTTTCTCTAGTGACTCACCTTATACAGTGGTTATGAATAAAACTTTAAAAACTACTGCTGAGATTCATGGCTTTCTGAAAGGTCTTATTTGCTTGTTTCTATGCCCGTCTGGATCATTGCAATGAATATTTGGATTTAGACTTGATGAAAATTATAAGAAGGCAAAGCTATGCTCATTACCATCTCTTGGAGGCAGTATTGCCAGACATATCAATGATGCTGTGATTCCTCTAAAACTACCTGAACTGAGTGAGGACATCAATTGAAGTGTACAGCATCACTGTACCTGATTTTCTGGATATTCTTTTGTTTCTTTATTTTTAGAATTATATTAAAACATTGTGGTTTTATATCATATATATTTATTTATATACCCACAAATACACACTACTCTCAGTGAGCCTCCTCTTGTAATAGAATAGTTAAGCAAAGCCACCCGACACAGAAAATTCATTACATTGCTTATGAATCTTCATTCCATATTCTAGGCTAAGAAATCACCATTTCACAAAAACTGTTGGGAAAATTGGGAAATTGTATGACAGAAACTGGGCATAGACCAATGTCTTACACCATATACCAAAATAAAGTCAAAACGGGTTCATGATTTAGGAATAAAGGCTGATGCTATAATTTGGGGGAGCAAGGAATAGTTTACCTGTCATATTTTTAGAGCAGGGAAGAATTCATAACTGAACAAGAGATAGAGAGCATTACAAAATGAAAAATGGATAATTTTGATTATGGTAAGTTGAAAAGCTTTTGCACAAACAAAGCCAATGCAACAAAGATTAGGAGGGAAGCAGAAAATTGGGAAAGAATCTTTACAACCAGTGTCTCTGGCAAAAAGCCTCATCTCTAAAATATACAGGGAACTGAGTCAAATTTATAGGAATGCAAGTTATTCCCCAAATGATAAGTGGTCAAAGGATATGAACAGGCAGTTTTTAGAGGAAGAAATTAAAGATATTTATAGTCATATGAAAAAGTGCTCTAAATCACTATTGGTTAGAGAAATGCAAATCAAAATACCTCTCAAGTACCACATCTCTCCTGTCAGATTGGCTAACATGTCAAAACAGGAAAATGCTAAATGCTGTAGAAGATGTGGAAAAATAGGAACACTATTGCATTGTTGGTGCAGTTGCAAACTGAACCAACCATTCTGGAGAATGGTTCCAGTATTTGGAACTATGCCTGAAGGTCTATAAAAACATGCATAGCCTTTGACCCAGCAATACCACTTCTAGGGCTATATCCCAAAGACATCATAAAGGAGGAAAACGATCCATATGTACAAAAATACTTATAGCAGCTCTTTTTTGGTGAGAAAGAATTGGAAATAAAGGAGATGCCCATCAATTGGGGAATGGCTAAACAAATTGTCATATATAAATGTAATGGAATACTATTATGCTATAAGACATGAGGAGCAGATGGACTTCATAAGAACCTTGAGAGACTTATATGGTCTGATGATGAGCGAAGGGAGCAGTACCAGGAAAACCTTGTATACCATCACAGACACACGGTATCTGTGATGACTAACTTTGATAGACTTGACTCTCCTCAGCAATACAAGGTTCTAAGACAGCTCCAAAAGACTCATGATGGAAAAAGCTATCCACATCCAGAGAAAGAATTGCAGACTCTGAATGCAGATTTAAGCAGACCATTTGCTCTCTTCTTTTCCTTCTTTTTGAGTTTTGTTTCTTCTTTCTTATGATTCATTTCATTGGTTATAATTCTTCTTTACAGCTTAACTATGGTGTAAATAAGTTTAATGTGAAGGTATATGCATGGCTTATATTAGATTACATGCTGTCGTGGGGGGGGGGAGGAGAGGGGGAGGAAAGGGAGCGGAGGAAAATTGGGAACTTAAAAACTTGTGGAACTTGGTGTCAAACTAAAAATGAAAAATAAATTAAAAAAACACAAAGGAAAAGAAGTAAAAAAAGAGACAAAAATGGAAAAGGCTTGAGACATTTTTCAATGAAAGTATGTGAAAAAGTTCAATGCAAAGGAACAACTTTTTATAATAATGTGACTGACGAGCTGGTATCAGAGTTTACCAATTCAAATAATCATTTGGCAACAGATTCAGTTTATGATCAGAAGACTATTAGGCAAAGAGTTTATGATGCCCTTAATGTGATGATGGCAATGAAGATAATTTCAAAGGACAAAAGGAAAATGAAATTAATTTGGTTTGCTACAAATTTAGCTGAAGAATGTTAAAACATAGAGATAGAGATGCAAAGGCAAATACAGCAGATAAAGCAGAAGAGGGCTCAGCTGCAGTAGCTACTGCTGCAGCAAATAGCTTTTTTAAATGTGGTACAAAGGAATCAGCAGGATGAACAGGGCACAGCAACTCTGAACTGCACAATACTTTTATAATCATCAACACAAGCAAAAGAATTGTCATAGACTGCATCATCTCCAGTGACAAGTTTAAGTTTCTTTTTAATTTTGACAGTGCTTCCAAGATCCACAATGATACAGAGGTGTTGAAGCAAATGGCAATGTCTTTTGGCCTGGAAACTGGCAAATGCTCATTCAAAGACCTGAGAGTTGGTAAATCATTGGTGCCAAAGGTCGTTATCACTGATATGTCTACAGGACCTTCATGGTTGAATCAGGGGCTACTTCTGAATTCAATCCCATCAGTTGCAAATTTAGATATGACCAGTGGTGGCACCTTATCACAATCAAGTATAAACAAAGGGTTTTGTTTGGATGCTGAAGTGGTGTTAGCAACTGGCAAAGATTTTACTTTTCACTCTTCTTTACAAAATAGTTTCCATTTTTAGCCTATTGTTTTACTTTAGAGGAAGAGACCTGGGATAATAGTGACTGACAAATCTTTGGGAGCTAATAACACTTTATGTTGACTCATTTGATTTCCTGATACCACTTAGTCTTTACCCTCCCCTCCCTAGAATATTCATTGCTTGATTGGTGTTACGTTTATTTTGTTTGTTATTTTTATTTTATTGTCAGATGTATTTAACTTAAAAGAAAAATTTAAAATTAGATGAAAGGATCACTCCTTGAAGATCCATTGATGAAAATGTGATCCTCTAATGAAATACTCATTTAATTTCTCATTAATATAATCACTTTAGCAACCTGATGTTTACTGAATTAGCTTTGTAGAAGAGTTATAACTTGAGAAGTTAACATAATTGCTAATGACCAACAAATTAATAGTAAGGAGCTACTCAGTATTGTTTTTCCCTTCCAATTCATTAGACTGCAGTTATTAATTTACCAGCTAATTATAATTATATTTAATGTTGTTTTAGGTGATGTATTTAAGAAAAATTTAATTATAGAAAAAGAAAAAA
>JAQQSZ010009468.1:0-12766 GCA_028646595.1 Phalanger gymnotis
CACCTCAGACCACTTGACCACCCCTAGATCCCTCCCACAATCTTGCAGTATATAAGTCTCATCTTGCCTCCGTGAAGGTGCTCAGATTCAATCTAGCTCAGCTCAGATTGTTCTGGCTCACTTGTCAATACAAACATCACCAAATACTCAGGTTCTTCCCAATGTGGCAAACCTTTAATAAACTTTGTTTTTCTTTGGCTGTAAGAAGGCTTGGGTAAAATTCATTCGAGCAGGACCTGGCGTGTTGGTATTTTGGGGTCCCAAGCACCCCTAAATCCTCAACATTTTAAACTTCAACAGGAAAAATCAAAAGACATGGGATTGCAAGTATAAATGCCATACAATTCTCAGACCATCCTTTGAATACCCTACCTCTAGAAGTTCAACTGGGTCCTTTGGAAGTATGTTATAAAACCCATTTTGTGATTGCTACCCTAATCCCAGGAAAAGCAGGGCCATATAAAAAAGACAGGGGCAAAAAGAGTAACATTTAGGGATTCTGAGAAGCTCACCACAAGGGTCTGCCAGAGCCAGCTCTAGCCTGCTAGCTGATTGTTAAAGTTTCGATGTGAGTGTTAATACCTTGGAAACCAACCACTGATACAAATCAGTGCTTGTTCTTATGACATCATGATGTTGGAGTAAAGGTACAATGTGGTTAACTGTGGTCGATCAGTCCAAAAAGAACTCAGAAGTCACTACCACAGGTTTGGCACAAATAGTCCCAAATAAATTTGTGTATCTCACATTTCCTCTGTACTACTGAGATTCTGCTTTGCTCATGGAGCACAGCACCTTTTCTTTGATTTGGGCGTGCCATGCTGGTGGTTCTGTGCCAATATCTCCCATGTCTCACGGCTGATACTAAGGTTCTTCAGAAAGACCTTGAAATGTCCTTGTATCATTTCTTCTGACCATGATGTGTATGCCTAACTTGTGTGAGTTCTTGGTGAAATAGTCCTTTAGGTAAACATTATGTTTGGCTTTTGGGATACATGGCCAGCTCATTGGAGTTGCACTTTACCTTGAGAACCTCAGTGCCCAGTACCTTATCTTGCTAGGTAATCTTCAGAATCTTCTAAGACTGCATTGAGATCATCTACCTGACTGATGGCAAACTATTTAATTTGAAAAGGCTACAAGCCAAGACTATAATGGACTCAAGCACCAATTGGTGCTTGACTTTTTGTACACAAATGATCGTACAGTCAATGCAGCCTCTGAGGTTGAAATACAATAGAATATGGATTGATTCTCTGCCACTTGTGCTACAATTAACACCAAGAAAACAGAGGTTCCCCACCAGCCAGCACCACACCATCCATATGTGGAACCATTGGTTATAGCGAATGGAGAAATTGTAAAAGATGTGGATGAGTTCATTTACCTTGGTAGTATACTTTCTAGGGGTGTCCACATAGATGATGAGGTTGATGCGTGTATTGCCAGAGCTAGCTCAGTGTTTGGGAGGCTCTGAAAGAAAGTGTGGGAGAGAAGAGTTATCAGGAGGCCTACCCAACTGAAGGTCTACAGAGCCATTGTGCTGACCTCACTGTTTTATGCACCTGAAAGAAGGACAGTCTACCAGTGGCCAAGCCAGAAAATTGAACCTCTTGAAAGCTTGATGTGTTGTTTTGTTGATTATCTAGACTTAAGAAAGTGTTGGAGATGTTAATAATGGAGATTAAATTTAACTGTATACTGAGCTTTTAAAAAAAGAGCCATTAGAAATATTTTGGTAAGTATTTGCACACTTCTGCAAACTAGGACTGAATCGACCCTAGGCAAAATTGTAGAGTGGTAGAATTTTAGGACTTCTCTCTCCCCTTGCACACTCTTCAACTCCCCCAGAAGGGTAAAGGTGTGGTTTAAGGAGGAGAGCCTGATGGGAGGGAAGGGTGAATCTATTCCGCTCTTACTTAGCTGGCTGTTGACCCAGGGCTGTGTTCACTATTATTGGAGATTCCTTCAGAACCCTAGGAAACGAGTGTCAAATGGTGGAATGAAAGATCTAGGCAGGCTGGCAGAGGAAGATATAAATTTATGATTCTAAATTTTTAATCTTGTGAGTCCTCCCAATGCTCCCTTAAATCATATCTTACAAGTGGTCTATAAGGTCTTATAAGACCTGTTGGGGGAGGTACACGTAAGAAATGGATTTTGGCATACCAAGCACAGTTAGGCTTTGTCCATTCCTGTGCTCTTTAAGGGGAGAATTGGGCAATTTTCTAGGGGCTTTTGATCACTGCAAATAATCTGTTTGGATCTGTAATCCTTGTTTTCTTCAATCATATCTTTTGTTTCTGGTTGCAGGTCCTAAGGATTGTCTTGATTTTCTATTTGTCTGCCCAGTGTTTAGCATAGTGTTTTGCATATAGTAAGAGCTTAATAAATGCTTGTTCTATAATGAACTCTCAATAGTACCTTCTCTGCCTCAAGCTTTGTGCTAAGAGCTAAGGGTAAATAAAGAAAGGCAAAAGTCATTCCCCCTGCTCTCAATGAACTCTTAGTCTAAAAGTGGAGACTATATAGAAACAACTATGTAAAACCAAGCTATATATACAAGGTGAATTTGAAATGAATGATTATTGACTGATTAATTCTCCTGTCATTATTATTAATGTAATTTTTGTGTTATTTGGGGAAAATGAATTATTTTGCCAGAATCTTTTCTTTCATTTAGGTGATTAGAAGCTTTCCTCAAAGTCCTTTGATTTTATATTTGTCATTTCACTCTATAATCACTAGAGTTTTTTTTTTTCATTTTTTGGAAATCCAGTGTTAACATTTTACAACCTTACAAGGCCATGTTATGACAGAAAAAATTAAAAGGAGTGAGGTTAATGACTCATTTTGATGTTTGAGTCTCAAACTAGAAAAAATAGATAACTTGTAAATATACAAAAATAAATTGACTTTTTATCATCAAACAGCACAGTGTAATAGGAAGTGTTTTGAATTGAGAGTCAGAAGACCCAGTTTTGAACCTAGGCTGTGCTACTAGCTATGTCTGCAACCTAGGTGATGCAGGGGTTAGAGTTCTGGATCTGGAGTCAGAAAGACCTAATTTCAAATCTGGCCTCAGAAGATTACTATCTGGGTGACACTGGCCAAGCCATTTAAATCTCTATCTGCTTCAGTTGTCACAATTGTAAAATGGGGATCATAATAGCACTTACTTCTCATGAGGATCAAATGAGATAATATCTATAGAGGGGTCAGCATAGTGCTTGGCACATTTGTTGTTGTCGTTCAGTCTTTTCAGTCATATCTGACTCTTTGTGACTCCATTTGGGGTCTTCTTGGCAAGGTTACTGGAGTGGTTTGCCATTTCTTTTTCTAGCTTATTTTACAAGTGAGGAAATCAAGGCAAAGAGAGTTAAGTGACTTGCCCAGGGTCACACAGCTAGTAAGTATCTGAGACCAAATTTGAACTTAGGAAGATGAGTCTTCCAGACTCCAGGTCTAGCATTCTATCCACTGAGCTACCTAGTGGATGCTTAATAAATTACTTGCTCCCTTTCCCTCTCTCTGAATATCAGTTTCGTCATTAGCAGAGTGAGGAGGTTGGTCAAGATTCTCTGGAAGGTCCTTTCTAGCTCTATGTCTTATGCCCTTTAAATGTTATAAATATTTTATGTTACATATAATACAAAATAGAATAATACTCAATATCACAATAATATTGTTATAAAATTTCAATGTTGTTTTATTAATTGTAGTACAATTTTATTGATGACTTTTGCTTTTTTACAAGACAATTATTTCCAGATATGCTCCTCCCCTCTCTCCCCTTAGCTAACCTCTCTTTATGACAAAGATTAAAAAAGAAAAAAAAAAGTTCAGCAAAAATAACCATCACATTAGTCAAATCTGGCAGCAAATGCAATATTCCATACCCATAGTCCTCTACCCCTTCATTTTATTTTTTTTAATTATATAAATTCTGAACTTAATAAATGCTAAATAAAATGGGTATTTCCATATGCATAAAAGAACAGAAAAATAGGGATTGTACATGAAACTGCAGATCTCTATTATGTGCTGCTTGCTTTTCCTTTTAATTATATAATAAATTCAGTGTATAGCTTTCAAAGCTCTTCTACTTATCCATGATTCTTTCTGGTCTCCTCTCTGTTCTCCTTAATTTTTTTGACACTTTTACTTTTTCTCTTTTTTTTTGTTACTCTGTACCTATTCTCTCCTCTACCACTCCACTGAGAAAAAGAAAAAGAAAAGCCTTGTAGTAAATAGGCATAGTCAAACAAAACAAATTTGCACCACACCTATGTCCAAAAATGTATGCATTATTTTGCATCTTGATTCTATCTTGTCATGCTTCAATATAGTTGGTCACTATATTGATCAAAGTTCTCAAGTTTTCCAAAGTTGTTTTTCTTACAATGTGTTTTCTTTTTAATACAATTGTTGTAATTGTATAAATCATTCTCTTCATTCTCTTCACTTCACTCTGTATCAGTTCATATAATTCTTCTCAGGTTGCTCTGAAACTCTCTCTTTCATATTTTCTTATGGCAGTGAGATAATATTCTATCATATTATTATATTATGATTTGCTTATACTCTTCATTTTCTCAAATCTTCTTCAGGGCCAAGCTTGGTCAACCTGTCACTTGTGGCCCAGAGGGAATTTTAGTCCACATAGACCCAGGTCCAATGCTGAAAGCCTGACTTACCAAGGGGCCAATTTTTTTTTCTAGCTGATTGTCCCCATCCCAGAGTAGAACTCCAGGGAAATCAGAACAAAGCAAAGTTATGGCTCATATTTAGGTCTCATCACATGTGAGTAACAAGGTTTTTGTAAGAAATGGGAAGAGGAGTTTTATTTCCACAGAACTAAAGGTGTACTCCCTCCCCTCCCCCACTCCAGCTTTAGCAGAAACTAGGCCTCAAGGTCAGTCAGGTGAGAGGTCAGAGGCTTGTGAACATGCACATGCTTTTTGAGAAGGCAGTCAGGGGAATTAGAGAGGCCAAACCAGGTTGAACCAGCTCAAGCTTATCTAGGGTCTGGTCTTGGAGAAGGCCCCTTCCCTCCCCTCCCCGGTCAAGAATCCAGGCCTACTCATTTGCATAATTTGCATATGTTAAAGAGGGAAAGTAGGGGAATTAAAAGAATGTAGTTTAATCCTAAACTAAGACAAGGAAAATCTAATTAACTTCACTTTCGCTTTTGTTTTGCCTTATTATCCTACCTATATAAACTGCATAACCTAGGAAAACTGTAAAAAATAAAGATTGTAAACTAACCATAACTCTAGCAGGAATGGAGGGAATGGTTACCCCTGCTCTTACAACTGTATCGGTGTGTGTGTGTGTTCCACTGCATACTATACCCTCCCCATCCACATCACAAAACGTCTTCTCTGTCCACTCTGGTCCTGAGTTCTTTGGGTGATAAGGGACAAATCACACGGATCTTCCTAAGGTTAAGTGAAGAAAAGCAATGGGCAGCGGATGCTCATCCTGGGCTTATTCATGGATCTTACCTTGGGGTGTCGTCCTGTGATCCCCACTGTGGTGTTAAGAGGGCTACCACTTGGCTTTTCCCTGGGAGTCCTGAGGTCTGTACAGCCTTCCCTAGGGAATATCACAGGGTTCTTCCTCAGGACTTTGGCCCTGCCTAGGAAGTCCAGTGATCCCCAAAACCACATTTCTCACAGTTTTCAACTCCTGCATAGGCACTCAGTGTACAATAAAGGTATCTGGTATGGGACAACCTCTACTTCATATACCACACCAGAAAAAATGTATAAGGTATAATGGCCTCATAGGAGTCCAAGAACAAATATGAGGACATAAAACTCTCAAATAACCCATTAGACTAAGCTCCTCCTTAAAAGTAAAGACATTTTTTTGGTCTCTTGAACAAATATTTTCCATTCACTTTAAACTTATATTGAAAGAAGTTCATTAAAAGATCATTTTTAAAAATGCACAGAGGAGAACAAGAGGGAGATCAGAAATAATCGCAGACAAGCTGAGTAGCTTTGAAAACTACTAGTTGGAAATATACTTTCTCAGGATTCAGTTCTATAATCAGAAAAGGAAACAGAAAGGCAGAAGAAAGGACTCAGGAACTGAAAATCCAGGAACTTCCCTTTCAGGCTGTAAATATGGGCATCTGGCTGTGTGTTTCTCCTGAGAATCATTATTTTCAGCTCCTAGGGGACAAAGGGAAGGAGAAATCTCTCCCTCACAACTTGCTGCTCTCCAAGTTCAAGGAAGTACAAGGAAGAGAAAGCACAGAAAAAAAAGAATGAGAAAGAGAAAATTTTCTTCATAGATCACTCTTAACGGCTATGGGGAAGGTTCCTCCAATGAGAGTCTTTTCCTGGCTCAGTCTCCAGTGATTTTGGATGCATCCCCAATCACTGAGGACCAATTAAAGAAGTTCCTTGTATCTCTCCAGTAAATGGCTAGTGAGGATAGATATCTACTTCCCTGGTAAGGTGTCTTTCCAACAAAAGTTCACAACCCATAATGCCGTCAGGTTGGCTGGATCAGGTTTCCTTTATCACCCCCATTACAATGCTAATCACATAGAGTTCAGTTTCCTTGCATTGTTCTTTCCACTTACATCATAGTCACAGTGTCCATTTTTTCCTGGTTTTGCTTACTTCACTCTGTTTTACTGTATATGAATTTTCATATTCTTCTCTGAATTCTTCTATTTCTCTTGTTATGTTCTCTGACATTCATGCCACAGTTTTAGACCTTACTCTGTTGATGGGCATCTACTCTGCTTTCAGTTCTTTGGACAAACAATACTGTAATGAATATTGTTGGCATGTATGAGACCTTGTTGTCTGTCTTTGACATCCTTGAAATATATTCCTTTCAGTAAAATCTCTGGGACAAAGGGCAATATTTTAGTCACTTAAAAAAAATATATATGATTCCAAATTGTTTTTCCACATGGTTGGCCCAATTCACAGCTCCACCAACAGTTGTGTATTAGTGTGCCTGTTTTCCTGCAGCCCTTCCAACAATCATGATTTCCACCCTTTTATATCTTTGCCAATTTGCTGGATGTGGATTTCCTTGTTTTCTTTTTAATTGCAAACAATCCAGGAGGGGCCTCCAAAGTCTTGATGTATAGGGGTTTCAAAAGGTCTTAATCTTCCTCTGCAAGGTTCATATTGGTGAGAGACTTGGGAACATAGGATCTAGAGTTGGAAGGAAACTTGGAGGCCATCTATTCCAAGAAATTCAAAAATTCATTGTACTGATAAGGAACTGAGTGCAGAGAGATGATGAAATTTGACCATGAACACATAGGTAGTAAGTAGCAAAAATGGAATTTGGTCCTCCCACTACAAATCGATTATTTTATGAGAATGCCTTGACTGGTCCATAGAAGTATGGGGTTTCTAAAAGGATCAAATGCATAAGCACAAACTCCCTACCTCTTAAGAAGCCTAATCAAAGGCTAGCAATAACTCATATTCATAATGATATGAACAGCAAGGGACTTTACACACATCATTTCATGTGATTTTTGCAATAATCCTTTGAGAGAGATGTTACCGGTTAAAAAAAAGTGAGATGCATTGAAGTAGGGACTTGCACAAAAATCACCTAGCTGATGAGCATCTGGATTTGAAGCAAGGTCTTTTGGACTCCCAAGTCCGTCATCTCCATCATGCTGCTCTCAGCCTTTTGTGGTGACTGTGCAGACAGCACTTTCAGAAGTGGGGGAGAAAAGCAGATCTTGTACAGAAGACTGGTACATAGTTCTCACAGTTTCACTTAGCCCAATGCAAAGGCACAATGACAAAAGAGACAATAACTGGGAATGGAATAGCCCTTCACTCTGGTTCTAAGAGCTGCCAGCTCAACTCTCTTTTTCTCTGTTCCTGTTGGTGGCAAATTTGCCATTGCAAAATTTGCTGCTAATTATAACAAAACACAACTGGGGTAATTACAACCCTGCTGGTAGATTAGTTTTGTTAAAGGTCTGTCAAGGGTTTTCATTAGAACTTCTACTCAGCAAGAAGACAGTAGGTACCAGCTTTTGGTTCAACAGTTTCCTTCCTTCCTCCCTTTTTTCTTTCCTTCCTTTCTCCACTCCCCCCATCTCTCTCTCCCTTCTTCCCTCCCTCCTTCCCTTCCTTCCCTTTTCCCCTCCTTGTCTCCCTTTTTCCCTCCCCCTACATCCCTCTTTTCCTTTCTCCCTCCTCTTTTTCTTTCCTTCTTTCCCCTTCCCTCCCTTCTCCTCTTCCTCCTTCCTTCTTTCCTTCCTTCCTTCCTTCCTTCCTTCCTTCCTTCCTTCCTTCCTTCCTTCCTTCCTTCCTTCCTTCCTTCTTTTCTTCTTTCGTTCCTTCTTTCCTTCTAAAATACTTGCTAATAAATGTCTGAAGCAGGATTCAAACCCAAGTCCTCTCAATTCCAGGTCCTCTGTTCTTTCCATTTCCTCTCTTGAGAAAAATAAATTGAATTGGCCATTAGAAAGGCACTGATGACCTTGGAGGGAGCAGTTTCAGGCAAAGGGTCAAGATGGAAGCCAGATGGCAAGGAGCTAAGGAAAAAGTAGACAGTAAGGAAACCGAGGCAGTAGGTACAGAGCAATGGGGTTGAGTATTTAATTATGTACCTGTGTCCTCTCTGTGCTATTGCAGAATCCTTCAGTATTTGAGAGGGTAACAACTGCCTCCTCTCTACCCTTTTCCCCCAGCTAAAGACACAGATCCTTTTGTGACATTGCTGAGGCCACAGTGGTTCAGGCACTCTGTTCACTCCCTCTCTCTAAGGTGATCCTCTGCTCTGGACCCCGGCATTAAATAGTCCAGTGGAGTTTAGGCCATCTCTAGTGAGAGATAGGGCTAGACTCCTTTTTCTCACACTCTTCAGCTTGTTAAACTCCAAGCCTGGTGCCCCAAAGATAAATTATTTAAAGTTTAGTTCTTGGCTCATGTGTTGGCTCCCCAAAAACTAAAGTAGAAAGATACTCAATATACATCATATATAAGCAGAATAATATGAATCAGGTGTGGAGCAGCTATCTATTTACTATACACAAAAGAGATGTGAAAACACAAAAGACTTAAAGTATATATTGACAGAAAGACTTTTAGAAACAGGATTCAGTAACTTTTAACTGCTGTTACAATCTCTCCTGGGAAGCTAATAAGCTTCATCAGACCATAAAACAGTCTGTGGAAACCACTAAATAATCATGGCCACATTTCATGAGTCTTCCAGACAACAATTAGTGGATATCTGCTGGTAAAAAGGGCTAGAGGCTTGAGCCAATATGATTCTTAACGGTTGTCTTCTTCAAATCAGAAGCTTCCCTTGGCACCAGAGAGTTCCACTCATGGGACTCAAGACTTCTGGACTTCTTGGACACACTGGGTCTTTTCCAAGAATAGACATATCTACCTCAAAGCTGATGCTTGGTTACGTCCTCAGGAAAGGCAAAAAGGAGAAATGGCAACCAGAGGCCCATGAGTAAGCCTTCCTAGTGGAGTCCCCTCACGCTCTAGCTGCCACTTGAAGGTGGTCTCCATGATGCCAGTGTTGGAAAAGGCCAGCCAGTTCCCCCTAAGTCTTAGGGTTCCATGGTGTGAGTCTGTTTCTACTTTTAACTGACTTTTAATTGACTTTAAGTGCCTTGCCCCCTATGCCCTGCCCTGCATTGTCACAAGGTGACAAGGAAAACTTTGAATTTTCTGTGACCTCACAAGGCAGTAAATTCTTTTAGTGCTAGGCCACTGCTAGGCCACCAGGAAGCTTGTCATCCCCAAAAAACCCAAGTGCTGAGTCACCATATCCCTAAGAGTCCTCAAAAGTTTCTAGGGGAGCTCAGGGCTTCTGAGGCAGTGATATTCCAGGGTTTGCTACCATGCAGTAAAATGTTTCTGCTGAAAAGATGGAAGAACTTTGTAACAATATCATCAATGACACTGTTTTCAGAAACTTTGGAAAAGCAAATTCATTTATCACATTAATAATACTAGTACGGTGGCTATTAGTTTCATAAGTTACAAATATGAAGACTGTTGAGGATTTTGTCAATAAATAAATATCTACATATGATTTCTATTACATATTTGAGGGATCTCTATGTTCTAAAAATGAATTCATGATTTTATTTAAGTCATGAGCTAATAAAAAAAGGAAAGAAAACATGTGCTATTATGGGTCAGTAAAAGCACCTTGCTATTTCTCAAAGGTAATCTAACCTACTATCTTCTTCTTATGAAAAGGAGGCGGCCTTTATTGTCTGTTGTCCTGTTTGTTCCAAACATATATACTATCACACAACATCTTTAGGCTATTCATTCAGATGCAGATTGAAATCTGGATGATAGGTGTACTTGAGAATTATTCTTCCATTTAACTATTTCCTTCTTGCTTCACTTATAGCAAGAATGCCAAGGCAGCCAGTATTTAACACCTTCATCAGCATGTACACTTACTGGTCATTGGATAAGGATCTTACATTTAGAGTACTAATAGTCAAAAGAAAGTTAATTGACAATTTAAAAATTGTGGGTGATACTTAGCACCCTCTACCCCCTTTCCCACCACTTTGCTGCTATCATTACAGAAGCAGAAGGGGGCAGTAGAGTAGTAATGGCCATTCAAAATTTCTCTTTGTTTCATGGATTACCATGGCTGAAAAAGTTTAATTACCATGTGGCCAGCCTACTTACTGATGTATGCCTCTCCATGATAAACAGCAAAAAGCAGAGAGAAGAAAAAGAGATCCAAAGGGCACAAAGATGCAAATAGGATGTTTCTATATTAATTTGTCAAAAATAATTTGTGTATAAAAATAGGTTTGGCATTTAGGGTTTTATTTATAGTCACATTTTCAAATTTTGTGAATTTGGATATTTGAATTTGAATCAAGAACAAAATTGGCCCAAGCTACTAGCCTAGTCTGGTGAGCATGCCTGTTTGGTGAGCCTGAAGAGCACTGGGCACCTGCATTCTATATCATCATGAACTTCTAGAAGCAGGATCCCCAAAGATCCATGCTACTAGGAGTAGGACCTCAGTAGCCAGTCCCCTCACTATACCAAGATATGTTAGATTTTGGGTTTTTTTTGTGATGTTCAGTGCTTGCTATGCATACTACATTCTAATTCTCTTTTTGAAAAAAATGATATACAAATATGAGATTTCTTTGGACTATTTCATTTCTTAATCCTGAACCATATTTTTGAATATTTGTTCTTGTTCTCCATTGTGCCCACCTTCAAATGGAAGTTCTGGACTACCATGCTATACATTAAGTTGGTATATATCGAGAAGGTACCTATCTCTTATCTCTAATATATGTGTGTATATATATATATATATATATATATATATATATATATATATATATATACGTGGATATACTTACAGGTATATTTGTATATAAAGATATACTTATCTGTATCTATCATATTTATCTGTACATGAGGACAGCTATGTGATGCAGTATATAGAGTACTGGGCTTGGAATCAGGAAGACATATCTTCCCGAGTTCAAATCCAGCCTCAGATATGTACTAGCTGTATGACCCTGGGCAAGTCACTTATCCCTGTTTACCTCAGTTTCCTCATCTGTAAAATGATCTGGAGAAGGAAATGGCAAACCACTCCAGTATCTTTGTTAAGAAAACTCCAAATGAGGACACCACTGAAATGACTTAATGGTAACATACATCTGTCACCCCCTCTATTCAATAAACTTCAGTGGCTTCCTATTATCTCCAGGATTAAATATTAAATTCTCTGTTTGGCTTTCAGAACCTTTTCCCTTCCCATCTTTCCAATCTTTTTACACTTTATTTCCTGCCATGTACTCTGATTCACTAACACCGTCCTCTTTGCTGTTCCTTTCATACAGAGCACAAGTCTCAACTTCTAGTGTTTTTACTGGCTGCCCCTCATGTCTAGAATCTATTCTTTCTTCATCTACACCTCCTCCTGGCTTCCTTGGCTTTCTTCAATTCCCACTTAAAATTCCACAGAGGGCCATCTCCAGTCATCCTGATCTATATCTCACTGCTGGACCCAGATGACTCCAGAGGAGAAAGTAAGGCTGGTGACTTTGCACAGGCCTCCCTCACTTAAATCCAGTTCACTTGCAAGTCATGGCATCATCTTCCTCATGTCACGGTCCTCTTTGAGACTGAAGGACAAACAACAACCTATGAATAGTCTGAGCTGCCCCAATGGAACTCAACTGGCCAGTTCCAGTTGGACAAATGAAAAACAAAGGACAGACAACAACAACGAAATTCTACATTCTATTTAAAGTCCTTCCCAATCCCCCTTAATGCTAGTTCCTTCCCTCAACTTGTTGTGTCCAATTTACCTTGTATATAACCTATTTGTATATAGTTATTTGTATGTTATGTCTCCATTAGACTGTAAGCTTAAAAGAAAGGGACTATTGGGGGCAGAGCCAGGATGGAGGCTGGAGAGCAGGGACTAGCATGAGCTCCCCACCAAGTCCCTCCAAAAACCTATAAAAAATAGCTTTGAACCAATTCTAGAACTGCAGAATCCACAGGGTAGCAGAGGGAAGCAGGGCTTTAGCCCAGGACAGCCTGGATAGTCTCTGGGTAAGGTATATTCCACATGAAGCTGGGAGCAGAGGGGAGCAGAGGGGAGCGGAGCTGAGTGGAGCAGAGCCCAGCGTGGGTGGCATGGACCGATGAGACCAGGAGCCAGGCTGAGCATGCCCTGGTGCCCTGAATCAGTGAGCTGCAGCAGTTACCAGACTTCTCAACCCACAAACACC
>JAQQSZ010009469.1:0-12766 GCA_028646595.1 Phalanger gymnotis
AGCACTCCTGGCAGAAATGAGTTAGGAGTGGGCACAGAAGCCCTAGATGCATCTGGTTTCATGGGAGAATAATAGATAATAATAATATCTAATATTTATAGATCACTTTTTTAGAGGCAATCAGGGTTAAATGACTTGCCCAGAGTAACACAGCTAGTAAGTATCTGAGGTTGGATTTGAATTCAGGTTTTCCTGACTCCAGGGCTATGCTCTATCCACTGTGCCACCTAGCTGCCCCTAGATCACTTTTGATCACATCTCATTTGATCCCACAAGAACCCTGTGAGGTAGGTGCAATTATCCTCATTTTTACAAATGAGGAAACTGAGGCTGAGAAAAGTTAGTAATTTGCCCTGGGTCACAAAGCTAGAAACTGTCTGAGGCAGCATTTGAACTCATATCTTGACTCCAGGTCCAACACTTTATCCCTTATGCCACCTAGATTGGATCTGATAAACAGTAAGAGGATTCAAGCTGAAGAAGAAGGAAAAGAAAGAAAAAGAATTGGGAAAAAGGAGTTCAGGGGTTTTAAATCACAAAGAAGGCCAAAAGCTGAATTTAAAGAAGGAAAATTTGAGAGAACTCAAAGAGAAATAAAAGGATACAGACCAGAAGCTGGGGAAAGGTGGTTGAGTGTGATCGTTAAGGTGCCAACAAAGTGAGGTGATATGAGTGAGAACAAAGGACTGAGGAGCTTTGTATAGAGGTTAAAGAGCTTGGCAGTGACCTATAAAGTGCACAATGCTGAGCTTTCTGACCTAAGGAATTCTTTTCTGTGCTCAAAGTGCAATCTAGTCTTCCTCCTAGCAAAGAAGGCACAGAGACTTGAAGACCTCCTCTTCACTCTCTAGGTTATTCGGAAAAACGATGTGTTCCTTATGTAACATCAGACTCACAGTCCCCAGAGGGGAGACCATTGCTGCTTTCAGAGTTCTAGGGGTAACCTCAGGAGGCTGCTGGGTTTTCATTACTCATGAGTACCCACTGATACGCTTCCCCCTAACAATTAGCTTTTAAAAAAGGTATTTACTCAGAACCAGAACATTATACACGATTACAGACACACGGTATCTGTGATGATTAACTTTGACAGACTTGGCTCTTCTCAGCAATGCAAGGTTCTAAGACAACTCCAAAAGACTCATGATGGAAAAATCAATCCACATCCAGAGAAAGAACTACGAAGTCTGAATGCATATTGAGGCAAACTATCTGCTCTCTCTTTTTTTTTTTGGTTTTGTTTCTCTTTCTCATGATTCATTCCATTGGTTATAACTCTTCTTTACAACTTGACTATTGTGAAAATAAATTTAATATGAAGGTAAATGTAGAACCTATATCGGATTATATGCTGTCTTGGATGGGGAGGGGGAAGGAGAGAGAGGAGAAGAAAATTTGGAACTCAAAATCTTGTGGAACTGAGTGTTATAAACTAAAAATAAAAAATAGATTTTTTAAAAAATTGTAAAAAAAAAGGTATTTACTAAACAGGTAAATAAGAATAGTTGGTACAAAACGTTCCCCCCAGAATCTGTAGCACACCCTTCAACAAATACACATGAGGTTCATAATGAAAGCAGCTCAAACATAAAATAAAACAATAGTGAAAAACATATGTAGGGAACACATGTGGCAAAAGGGCAGCCTTCACTCCTGACCTTTAGTGGATTCCATATGGAATTCCCCTTAGGTTTAACTCTTTACTGAGCTTCAAAGGTTCATGTCTTTCTAGAGTCCACAGCTGGCATTTCTCTCTGTCATAGAGGGGCTCACCCTCCCTGAAACTGCCACTGTCTTCTAGTGACTATTTTTCTGTGTCAGTCTGAAGCCACTTCTGCTGCCATTGGCCACCATTTAGCTCAAACCATTAATGAGACCTCTGGATCTTCCAAACTCACGAGGTTGTGTAGACTCTTCCATCTTAGAAAACTCATCTCCCCAAGAGCAGGAGATAAATACAGAAACAGAAGCAAGCATGTGCTCACAAGTTACCTAGGCCAAGTGGAAGGCAAGGCTGCTGCCCCTCTCCCATCTGACTCTCAGGAGTCTCTCACTCTAAGTAGTCCTGTTTCTTTTTAGCCTCAAAGGAAAGCAGAATAATATAATGAAGAGGCAAGTTGCCTTTTCTGTATGCTGATTAAGTTCCAGTTCGACAAGCCTTGAATCATCATTTCTTCCAGCTCCACATCCAAATCAAAGACTTTTCCTCATTTAACAATACTACACCTTGAGCCATCATAGCCAAAAGTAGAATAGCACCAAGCTTCCATGTGGTCACTTGTACAGGACCCTGGAAGGAAATAACCATGCATGTGCTGTGGACTGGTGCCCCCTTGGGCCAGCTGACATCTATTATAGCTTTTTTTTTTTAATGGAAGAAGGGCCTCATGGTGAAAACAAAGAAGACTCAAAAAATCAATAAGTAATAATTAAGCACCTACTATGTGCCAGGTGCTGTGGGAAGCACAGAGGATACAAAGAGAAAAATACAACAATCCGTATACTCAAGGAACTTATATTCGATCAGGTGAAGTAATATTTCCATAAATAAGTGTATAGAGAATATACGCAAAACAAATCGCAGTGAGTCATCTCTCCAACCCAACTCGGCATAGAGATAAAAATGATTTTATAAAGAAATGAGACTGCTAGAGGAAATAACTAGAGAAAAAAATGAGAGGACTAGGGGTGAAATAGGTGAAATAAATGAGAGCAATAGAAGTACAAATTGGAAAGATAATTAACTGCTTGGGTACCAAATCTAACCCAAACAACAGACTCCTTAAAAATTAGCATAGTCCACGTAGAAGTTAACAACTTTAAGAGACAAAAAGAAATATTAAACCACTGTCAAAAGACTGAAAAAAAATAGAAGTGCAAGGAATCTCATAGAAAAAACAGCTCACCTGAAAAACAGAACAAGTAGAAATAATTTAAGAGTCATTAGGCTACCTGATAGCCATGACCTTCCTGCCCGCCCCCCAAAAAGTTTAGACATTATGTTTTAAGAAATTATGAAAGAAAATTATCAAAATCTCTTAGAAACAGAAAGCAATATGAAAATAGAAAGAATCCACTGACCACCTCCTGAAAGTAACCTCCTAGGTACATTATAGCTAAAATTTAGAGCTTTCAGGTCAAATTTTAAAAATACAGTGAGCAGTCAGAAAGAAAAAAAAAATTCTAGTACCAGGGAGCCACAATCAGGATCATTTAAGATCTATTTGACACCACTACAAAAAAGTAAGGACCTCTATTGGGGGAAATACTCCAAAAAGCAAAGGCTTAAAACCAAGAAAACTTCATCCAGCAAAACCAAGTATACTTCTATGGCAAAGGTGGGCTGGAAGGGGGGGGGGCAGGGAATGGACCTTTAATGAAATAGAGCCCTTCCAAGCATTCATGGTGAGAAGACCAGAGATACGTAGAAACTGAAATACAAACACAGGAGTAAAGAGAAACATAAAAAGGTAGATATGAGTGAGCAAACAAAAGAAACTAAAAAAGGATGAACTGTTTATATTTTAATGTGGTATGTTAAAATTGTATCTTGTTCTGGTGCCCTTGATCACTCCCACCACCTTCTAGTTAGTATAGTACATAAGCTTATAAATAGCCAGTATAAAGTAACAATAGCAAGAAGATTGTAAAGGGGAACCTAGACATCACTTACAGACTGTCCCATGGATCAAAGGAGCATAACTTGGAAACTATGTGACAAATTAACTAAAAATCACATCCTGAGACTATGTGCTAAATCAGGAGGAGCCATCTCTGCCTTGCTGTTAGGGCCTTTTGGTTCTGCTTACTGTCATGGTCTATAAGCCCTAGACAAACTCTGGACTTAGGAAGGAAGACAAACAGAAAACAAAATGTTGCTAAAAACTTTGAGTTGATGTGCATAAGTTAATGAATTAACCCTAAGGCAGCAAGGATAAGAGTTAGTCTGTCCCTCACCAAAACCTTACAAAAAGGAGATCCTAAACTCCTGTCCCTCAAGTATTCTTTCATCTCCTAAAGGTCGAAAATCCTATCTGCGGTTATATAAGTGACTCTGTCCCTTCCCATTCTGTTACCACCCCATCCCACTCCCCATGCCTTCTGCCTCTGTACCCCACCCTTTGTACCATTTGTCTCTGTATTTTCTGTGCCCTTTGCCCCTGCATTCTCCTTACTTTATTAAAGTGTGGTTACAGCGCTGTTCCCTGCTGCCATCATGGTCTTTTCTGATGGGTACCCAAAAGAACTGGGTGAGCCTGCCTACCTTTCATAATTCCATAAATTAATTAGCAATTCCTGTGGGAAGATTATACATGTGTCTCCCTAGAACCTTATCATTATCAGGATGTAATAGAAAGAGTCTAATAAGACAGAGGCCTTAGGAATAGGTTTTGTTATGTTTTTGTGATCTCAAAAGAAAGGAAAGGGAAGAGGGAGAAATATGCTAAGGAGGAGGAAAAGTGAGGAAAATTATCTCATAATTGGGGTACATAAGAAGACTTTACAGAGAATGGGTAAGGGTTGGAGGAAGCAGGTAACACTCGAACCTCACTTTCATGTGAAGTAGTCAAAAGAGGAAAGAAAAAACACACATACAGAGTTGGGTCCAAAAAGTACCTTTGTTCAACACAAAAACAGGAGAAAAAGCAAAGAGAAAGCAGGGAATAAGAGAGAGTGTAGATTAAGGGAGGGATTAGTCCTAAACAAAACAAACTCTAACCATGGAAGATAAATAGCAAAGAGGTGTATAAAACGAAAGAAAGAAAGGATAAGAATCTGTGATTAGGCTCTTCAGTGAGGAAAATAAAAGAGGGACAGGAAAGAGAAGTAGATGACATTAAACTCTTATAGTCTCTCAGGAAAAAGACAGCCTACGGGAAAATGGTCGAGGTGGCAAAGGTAGAAATTGAAATAAAAGGAGAGAGAGAACAATTTATTAAATTGTGAGAGGTTATTCCAATGAAGATCACTCTTGGGAGGCAGAGAAATAGTCTATTCTGAGAGACAGGCACTTACAATGGGTCTGTTGTTTGCTGTTGTTCAGTCATTTTCAATCTTATCTGATGCTTTGTGACCCCATTTGGAGTTTTCTTGGCAAAGATGCTGGAATGGTTTGCCATTTCCTTCTCCATCTCATTGTACAGGTGAGGAAACTGAGGCATTTGCATGTTTAAGGTTAAGTGACTTGCCAAGGGTCAGACAACTAGTAAGTGTCTAAGGCCAGATTTAAATTCAGAAAGATGAGTCTTCCTAAATCCAGGCCTGGCATTCTACCCACTGAGCCGCCTAGGTGTCCTTACAATGGGTATAATCTGCAGTGATTTGTTGCTTAGAAAGACCAACACCACCTCTGAGAGTGTGTTGTGCCTCTATCAACAGCATCTCACCACAGGAGAAGGGACTCCTAGGGCCAACTCACACCCAAAAGAGCAGAGATTTCATAACAAATGGGGAAAAATGAACAGGAGAGGACAAGGGGTTGAGAGTGATAAACTGTATAATCAGGTCACAGTAAAATTCCTACTATGGAGCAATACTTACATCTTTTGTCTGTTGCTAGAAATTATATTTCTAAGAATGAGAAAGGGGTGGGGCAGGAGACAAGATCTATAAGGTAATCACATAGAAAATGTATAGAAGGGAGAACTCAAAATGGGTATCTTAGAAAATTTAATTCGAAAAAGAAAACAGAGACTAAAGAAGGAATAAATAAGTACTATAGACCAATATCATTAATGAATATCAATTAAAAATTTTTAAATCCTGTCAAAAAACAACACAAATTCATTCATTATGACCACATTAGATTTACAGCATGGATGCAAGAATGGTTCAACATTAAAAAAATCATAATTAATCGTATTAAAAATAAAAATATTTCCCACAGCAGTGGACTGATTTCTGAGACCACCTCCATGGTTGAGGACCCAGTCAGACAGTAGGACATCAAAAGGTTTCTGATAAATTTCACTCACTCCTGCAGGGACTCTGAGCATGGCAATGCCAGGATGCTAAGTAGAGAGGAAAGGTAGCAGGTCACCTCCAGGAACATGTTCACGGTTATTCCAAGGCCACTCCCTCTTTCCTTACCTGGGTTTCACTCCTTCCACCAAAGAACTGACTTGTTCCACAGGCTTTGTCTTTCTGTATTGTCCTGGGCTGTGTCTAGAGGGTCTAGAGGCTACGAGATAGACACTCCACCATGAGTTAGATGGGCCCTTGATGCTTCTTATGATTCTGTTGGTACCTTGAGCCTTCCAGCTGTTGTGGAACAGCCTGGCACTGTCTAATTCTTAGGGAGCAATAAAATGTCATTCTGATAAACTTAGGAAAAATACATAAATAAATAATGAAAATAAAAATATTCAAAACCACACGATTATCTCAATAAATACAGAAAAGACCTCTGACAAAGAACAACACTTATATTAAAAATCCTATAAAGGATTGGCATGAGGAATTTTTAAGTATCATAAAAACTATCCATCTAAAATTAAAAGCAAGCATAATATTCAATGGAGATATACAAGAAACTTTCCCAATAAATACAGAAGTAAAGTAAGAGCACCTACTTTCCCCAAAGATATAGTTCTGGAAATACTAGCAAAGATACTAATTGGGACAATATTAGCCTCAGCAAAGTTGCAAGTTGCAACATAAGCCCTGAAAAATCAACCACATCTTAATATAATAATAATAAAATCCAAAAGACAATAATAGAGAAATTTCATTCTAAATAACTACAAAATGCATAAAATATGAGGATCAGTCTACCAAAACACACAAAATTCTTATATAGGTTTTATGACAGAGTACTCTTTTACAAATTAAAGTACAAATAGCTGGAGGAATATGCTGTGCTCATATCTGGGTCATGCCAAAATAATAAAAAGATAATTTTTAAAGTTAAAAAATTATAGTTTTAATGCTCTGCTAATCAAGCTATCAAAGGGATTCTTCACAGAAATTTAGAAAATAATAAAATCCATTTTGGGAAATAAACTAATACATTAAAAGAAATAATGAAAAGAGCTATAAATTAAGTAGGTATATTACTTCTAGACAAAAAGTATATTTTTATAAAGCAGCAGTGATCAAAATCAGTTGGCATTACTTTTAAAAATAGAGAGGTAGATTAAGTGAACAGATGAGACAAAAGAGAATCAGAAATAATTTAACTCAATAACCCAGTCTTCAATAAACCAGAAAACATAAATTACTTAGGAAAGAACTCCCTGTGGGGGGGGGGGAAACTTAGGAAAACTGGAAAGCAGCCTGACAGAAATTAAGGTTAGACCAATCCCTTAACAATATATTCCACAACAAATTTTGAACATTCATGTGAACTTAATATTAAAAATCATAACATAAAAAAATTAGAAGACAAATAAGTCATATACTTTTTGTAGCTATAGATAGGAGATGCGTTATTAACCAACAACAGAAGCAATTACAAAAGATAAAATGGATAGCTTTCATTACATGAAACTAAAAAGTTTCTGCACAAAAAATGTTAAAGCACCTAAGATGAGAAGTAGTCAAAGGGGGAAAAATCTTTGTGTCATATATATCTGATAAGAGTTTAATATCCACTAAATAATAAAAAGCACTCCCTCAATAGGCAAGTGGTCAAAGGATATGAATAAACAGTTTTCAAAAGAAGAAATGAGTTTAAAAACCACACAAAAAATGCTTCAAATCATCAATAAGAGAAATGCAAATCAAAACAACTGTGACATTTTACCTCACACCCTGCAAATTGGTAAAGATGACAAAAGATAGTAATAGTCAATGATGAAGGGGTTGTAGAAAGATAGGCACACTAATACAGAGTCAGTGGAACATGAATGGATGCAACCACTTTGGAAAGCAATTTGGAATTATGCAAATAAAATGACTAAAATATTCACATCTTTTGACCCATAGATTATAAGTTTATTCATCAAGGAGGTCATTGATAAGAAAGTCACCTTATACATCAAAATATTTATATCATATATATATATTTGTGATATCTATCTATCTATCTCTATATACACACACATATCTTTGTGGTAGGAATAATAAAGATAATAATAATGATGACTAAAGAATTGCATGAAATATTGAAAAACAAAATAAGCAGAAGCAAGAGAACACTGTATACAATAACAGGAATATTATTTCAAGAACGACTTTGACCAAATAAGTTATTTTGACTATTATAAACATCCAAATTAACTATAAAGGACATATGAAGAAAGACACTATCTGCATCCAGAGAAAGAACTGATAAATAGAAGTATGCATAGAATAGTTTTACATATATACAGTTTCATATGTAATCATCTTTTTATTGTGCTATATTATTGAAGTGCTTGTTTTAATCCATAAACTAAAAATAAGGTTTTTTTAATTTTAAAAAAGAAAAGTCAACCAAAAAATCAAAAGCAAATACTGCAAAATTAAAATTATAAAGAATAAGCAGAACTGGAAGAAGAAATAATGAGAAGACACTCCCATCCCACACCTTTATAGAGGTAGGAGGTCAACAAGTGTTAAACATTTTCAGATTTTTTTTCAACATATTACTTATACAAAAGTTTTCTTATTTTTCTTTTTTTTCCTTTTTTGTCTTTTAAAAATGCTGTTTGTTATATGGGATGACTCTGGGAAGGAAAGAAGGGGATACTGGTGAAAATATGTTGATGTAAACAAATAAGACATCAAAAGAAATATATTTTTTAAAATGTTTGGAAATTACAAAGAATAAGCATAGCCAGAAGGAAGAGATATGAGAAAACACCCTCACCCCATTCCTTTACAGAGGTGAGAGATCCAGTGGTGTGTTATACTGTGCTTACTTTTAGATTTTTTCAAGGTACTAATCAATTTTGCTGATTTTTCTCTTTATTTTCATTTTTTTATTTTAAAAAATAATTTTTAATATAGGATGGTTCTTTGTGGGGGGGGGGGTAGGAGTAAGGATACTAGGGAGAAATTTTGCTGGTGTTAAAAAAAAACAAAAAAACATTAGAATCCTTAAAAACTTTGACCGAAAAACACCCTGGACACTATATTTCAAGAAAACATAAATTAAAAATCTATTAGAAGCAGAGGGAAAAAAGAAATCAAGTCAATAAGCATTTATTAATTGAGAAGCAGTAGATAGTGTCAGGAAGACTCATCTTCCTGAGTTTAATTCCAGCCTCAGACACTTACTAGATGTGTAACCCTGGGCAAGTTATTTGACCCGGTTTGCCTCAGTTTTCTCATCTGTAAAATGAGCTGGAGAAGGAAATAGCGAACTACTCCAGTATCTCTGCCAGAAAAAAATCCAAATGGCCTCACGAAGAGTCAGATACAACTAAAAAATGACTGAACAAGTGCCTACTATATGACAGGAACTGTGCTAAGCTCTGGTAATACAAAGAAAAGCAAAAACAGTCCCTACTCCTTGAAGAGCTCAAGAGCTAAAGGAGACATCATGCAAACAAATATGTACAAATGATGTATACAAGATAAATCTGGAAGTGATCTCAGAGGGAAGGCACTAGCATTAAGGGGGATAGGAAAAGACTACTTGCAAAAGGAGAAATTTTAACTTTTTTATTAAATTAAGATTTTTTTACTTTTAGTTTATAACACTCAGATCCACATGATTTTCAGTTCCAGATTTTCTTCCTCCCCCTCACTCCCTCCTCCCCTAGATGGCATGGAATCCAATATTTCTTCTACCTATAACTTCCATTGAACTTATTTACACAATAGTCAAGTTGTAAAGAAGAATTATGACCAATCGAAAGAAAGAAAAAAAACAAAAAAAAGAGAAAATAAAGGAGGGCAAACAGTTTCCCTGAATCTGCATTCAAACTCCATCACTCTTTCTCTGGATGTAGATAGCTCTCTCCATCATGAGTCCTTTGGAGTTGTCTTTGAACCTTGTATTCCTGAGGAGAGCCAAGTCGTTCGAGATTAGTCATCACAGAATCAACGTATCTGTGGTCGTGTGTAATGTTCTCCTAGTTCTGCTCCACTCACTCAGCGTTACATCATGTAGGTTTTTCCAGGTTATTCTGAAGTCTGTATCTTCCCCATTTCTTATATCACAATAGTATTCCTAATTACATTCATATACCACAATTTGTTCAGCCATTTCCCAATTGATGGGCATCCCCTCGATTTTCAATTCTTTGCTACTACAAAAAAAAGCCTCTATAAATATTTTTGTACATACAGGTCCCTTTGGGCATAGTTCCAAATTGCTCTCCAGAATGGTTAGATCAATTCACAACTCCACCAACAACGTAATCATGTTCCAATTTTCCCACATCCTCTCCAGCATTTATCATTTTCCTGTTTTGTCATGTTAGCCAATCTGACAGGAGAGATGTGGTACCTAAGAGTTGTTTTCTCTAATCAGTAGTGATTTAGAGCATTTTTTCATATGCCTATAGATATCTTTAATTTCTTCCTCTGAAAACTGCCTGTTCATATCCTTTGACCATTTATCAATTGGGCAATGACTTGTATTCCTATAAATTTCGTTCAGTTCCCTGTATATTTTAGAGATGAGGCCTTTATCAGAGACACTAGTTGTAAAGATTTTCTCCCAATTTTCTGCTTCCTTCCTAATCTTTGTTGCATTGGCTTTTTTTATACAAAACCTTTTTTAATTCAACATAATCAAAATTATCCATTTTGCATTTTGTAATGCTCTCTATCTCTTGTTGGGTCATGAATTCTTTACTTTCCTATAAATCTGATGGGTAAACTATTCCTTGCTCTCTCAAATTGCTTATAGTATCAGCCTTTATTCCTAAATCATGAACCCATTTTGACTTTATTTTGGTATACAGTGTAAGATATTGGTCTATGCCCAGTTTCTGCCCTACCATTTTCCGATTTTCCCACCAGTTTTTGTGAAATAGTAAATTCTTAGCCCAGAAGTTGGGTTCTTTGAGTTTATCAAAGAGTAGATTGCTATAGTCATTGACTGCTGCATCTTGTGTACCTATCCTATTCCACTGATCCATGACTCTGTTTTTTAGCCAGTACCAAGTAGTTTTGATGACTGCTGCTTTACAGTACAGTTTAATATTTGGTATGGCTAGGCCACCTTCCCTAGCATTTCTTTTCATTAATTCCCTAGATGTTCTAGACCTCTTGTTCTTCCAGATGAATTTTGTTATTATTTTATCCAGCTCTGTAAAATAATTTCTTGGTAGTTGGATTAGTATGGCACTGAATAAGTCAATTAATTTAGGTAAAATTGTCATTTTTATTATATTAGCTTGGCCTAACGATGAGCAACTGATATTTTTCCATTTATTTAGATCTGACTTTATTCGCATGAAAAGTGTTTCATAATTATGTTCATATAGGCCTTGGGTTTGTCTTGGTAGATAGACCCCCAAATATTTTATAGTGTCTACAGTACAATATGGAATGGAAATTCTCTTTCTATCTCTTACTGTTGGGTTTTGTTAGTCATGTATAGGAATGCTTAGGATTTATGTTGGTTTATGTTATATCCTGCAACATTGCTAAAGTTGTTTATTATTTCAAATAATTTTTTATTTGATTCTCTAGGATTCTCTAAGAAAATCATCATATCATCTGCAAAAAGTGATAATTTAGTTTCTTCTTTGTCCATTCTAATTCCTTCAATTTCTTTTTCTTCTTTTATTGCTACAGCTAACATTTCTAGTACCAAATTGAATAATAGGGGTGATAATGGACATCTTTGTTTCACCCCGGATCTTATTGGAGATGCATCTAGCTTATCCGCATTACAAATAATGCTCATTGATGGTTTTAGATAAATGCTATTTATAATTTTAAGGAAGGCTCCATTTATTCCTATGCTTTCTAGTGTTTTTTAATAGGAATGCATGTTATATTTGGTCGAAGGCTTTTTCTGCATCTATTGAGATAATCATATGGTTTCTGCTAGTTTTGCTGTTGATATGATCAATTATGCTAATCATTTTCCTAATATTGAACCAGCCTTGCATTCCTGGAATAAATTCTACCTGGTCATAGTGTATTATTCTGGTGATAAGTTGCTACAATCTTTTTGCTAATATTTTATTTAAAAATTTTGCATCAATATTCATTAGGGAAATTGCTCTATAATTTTCTTTTTCTGTTTTGACTCTTCCTGGTTTGGGTATTAGTACCATATTTGTGTCACAGAAAGAATTTGGTAGGACTTCTTCATCTATTTTCCCCAATAGTCTATAAAGTATAGGAATTAATTTTTCTTTAAATGTTTGATAAAATTCACCTGTAAAACCATCTGGCCCTGGAGAGTTTTTTCCTAGGGAATTCATTTATGTCTTGCTCACTTTCTTTTTCTGAGACAGGGTTATTTAAAAATTTTACTTCCTCTTCTGTTAACGTGGGCAATTTGCATTTTTGTAGATATTCATCCATATCGCTAAGGTTGTCAAATTTATGGGCATACAATTGGGCAAAATAATTCCTAATTATTGTTTTAATTTTCTCTTCATTGGAGGTGAATTCACCCTTTTCATTTTTGATACTGGTAATTTGATTTTCTTCTTTCTTTTTTTAAATCAAATTGACCAAAGGTTTTATCAATTTTATTGGTTTTTTCATAAAAACCAGCTCTTGGCTTTATTTATTAATTCAATAGTTCTCTTGGTTTCAATTTTATTAATCTCTCCTTTGATTTTCAGTATTTCTAATTAGGTATTTAATTGGGGATTTTCAATTTGTTCTTTTTCTAGCTTTTTCAGTTACATGCCCAATTCATTGATCT
>JAQQSZ010009470.1:0-12766 GCA_028646595.1 Phalanger gymnotis
TCACTTGTGTCGTGTGTCAAGAGGCCACTAGGTGGCGCAGTGGATAGAGATCTGTGCCTGGAGTCAGAAGGAAGAATTTCAAAGCCATCCTCCTGGGCAAGGCACTTTACTTCTGTTCCCCCACCTCCGACAATATATCTTTCCTCAAATCTAAATGGGGGTAACAATGGCACCCACCTCCAGGGTTGCTGTGAGGATCAAACTGAGATATTTGTAAAGGGCTTGGCACAGTGCCCCTGGCACATAGTAGGTGTTTGCTTCCTTCCTTCAAAGAGGACTTGGCTTTTATCCAATCAAGAGTTCAGTTGCTTCCTGCTCCTAGCCAAGGTTAACCAGGTGGAGCAGTGTATTGCAGTCAGGAGGACCTCAGTTCAAATCTTGCACTTAACCCTGTTTGCCTCAGTTTCTTTATCTGTAAAATGAGCTGGAGAAGGAAATGGCAAACCGCTCCAGCATCTTTGCCAAGAAAACCCCAAATGGGGTCACAGAGAGCCAAACTGGACCGAACAACAACAAACATGAAATCATCTTTGGGTGAGGGGAGTAGTCTACAGGAGCTGAGGTAGGCCCTAAGGGGAGGGAGCCTTAGCAGAGAGGCCACAGGCTGGCTGAGCATGGTAAACAAAGGTTGAGTAAGGTTAAACACAGAGCTCACCCAGCCTGACTGTCCCATTGGCTGACTTTGTACACTGTACACTATTCCTCAGAGACCCTCTATCTTCCAGCTCTGGGCATTTTCAGAAGCTGTCTCCTCTGGGTGTATGGGGTATTCAGGGAGGACTAGTACCTGTGCTGTGAGGGCTGCTGGGCCCTTTTCAGGGCTGCTCACCACCTTTCGTGTCCAGCTGTGTATCAGCAAGGCGATAGTCACACCATCGACCATAATTGTGAATATATCTGTATAGTTCTCTATTGCATAATATGAGACTCTCCATATAGAAAGTAGAAGGAGTAAAACATTCAGACACCAGAGAATTAAATCCCAAAACCAGGAAGTCCAGCCCATCCCAGCAGCCAAATCCCGAAACCAGTAAACTGACTTCATCATAGCAGCGAGGAACTTAAGACACAATGTCGCACCATGGAGTCTCACCATTCTATTAGCCTTCTCACCTGCTGGGGCCTTCCCACAAACACTCACAAATCCTGACTCACTCCTTGCCTGTGCCCTTCTCCTCCCATGGTTCTAACTTGCTCTGAGCATTTCCTGCTCCACCCTACCAGTTCCACTTGTTCAGCAAGCTCCTCCTACCATATGTGACTTAGGCTTCCTGTGACATAAGCAGGTCACATGGGCCTATTAATGGGTGGGAAAAGTCTTCAAATTTACCATTACACCCTATCACCCAACTCTTCCCTGGGGCTCTAACACCCTGGTAAGCCATCTCAGCAGATGGGCTAAACCAGGTTGAGGGTAGCTGACAGGCCTCAAACCTCTCAGTGAGTTGGGGTGATGTCTCCCCTACACATGTGAAGACTTCCCCTTGTGGAATGGGCAGATGAGAAAGATTTGTCCCAACAGCCATGAAGGCATCTGAAACAGGCAATGTGGATCACTTTGAAGCCATCAAAGATACCAAGGTCATTCACTGCATCCTAGGCATCCTGGCCAAGAGTGAGGCTGACAACTTTGTGCAACTCTGCCTCACTCATTCCAAATCAGACCGTAGTCATGGCATCACTGGAGATATCACTGGTCTTCTTCAAAAATGAAAGAGGAACAACTTTCCCCTATTTCTGAATGCCCTCCCTCCTCATCTCAGCCTTGTGTCTTCCCTAGCTTCGAGTCCCATGTAAAAGCCTACTTTTCAATCCAAAGGAGACTTTGCCCAATCACCCTTAACCCTAATGCCTTTCCTCTGCAGATTTTCTCCAATTTATCCAGTCTAAAACTTGTTTGGACATAGTTGTTTGCATGTTGTCTCCTCCATTAGCCTGTGAGCTCCCTAAGGACAGACACCCTGTTTTTCCCTTTCTTTGTATCCCCAGGGCTTAACACAGGGTCTGGCACATACTAAGGGCTTAAAAATGCTTGTCAGTTGTTGACTGACTCTCCTCCAGCCTCCTGGGCCACCTTAGCCATGGCCACAGCTTCCTCCTCCTCCTCCTCCTCCTCCCCCCTTTGTCTCTGTCAGCTAAAGACCTTATCACTTTACAGAGAAATCAGGCTGTTTGACCTGGATTTCCTCTCTTCCTGTCCCCTTCTTCTCAAAACCCCTTGATAGACCTCTCTTACTTCCTTCCTCTCCCTCTTTCTCTGACAAATAGTATCAGTAAGGCAAGATTCATGACCTCAAGGATGACCATGAATATGCCTGTATGGTTCGGAATTGCAAAGTATGAAAAGCTCTATGTAGAAGGCAAAGAAAGTATAAAACTTATTTAGACACCAGAGGACTCAGTCCCAAGACCAATAACTCCAATTCAATATAGCAGTAATTATATTCCAAAACCAGTAAGCCCACTTCAATATAGCAACAAGGAAATTCCAACACAATATTATAGCAAGGAACCAAGTTATCCTGTAACCTTCCCCCCCTGTTAGGGCTTTCCAGTAAACAATCACTCATGAATCCTAACTGCCTGCTTGCCTGTATCCTTTCCCGAAGTTCTGAAAGTCCTTGCAGTTCTCAGAGTCCTTGCAGTCTCCTGGATTCTCTGTACTCTTTGCTCTGCAGTCTCCCTCTCCCTCTCTCTGTCTAGATGCTCTCAGTGTCTGCTGTCTCAATGTCTTCTGGATATCTGCTTCTCAATTCTGCTTCTCTCACACGCTGAGCTCTCTTTATATATAGTCCTAGCTGGCATCTGATTGGCTAGAACTCAGGTCTCTGATTGACTGAATTCATGCACATCTGAATGGCTGGAAGTCAGTGCATATATAATTGGCTCTGGTCTTCCCACCTCTCCTTAGGGCTCTGAGGGTTTCACACCCCCAATGACCTAAACAGCAAAAGAGTATGGGCCTGGGGCCTTAGATCTAATAAGTAAAAGGTGTAAGTAAAGACCCTATTGAATGAGCAGGGGAGATCTTTAATCACATTAACACTGTACAAATATAAAAAACTGAGGAGACCAACAAGGCCGTAGGAAGAGAACCAGGAGAGAAGAGTGTCAACAAAGTCCAGAGAACAGAGACTGATAATTTAGGAGAAGAGCCTGATCAAAAAGAATTCCCATCTCATTACCTTTTTTTTTTTTGAGGCAATGGGGGAGGGGGGTTAAGTGACTTACCCAGGGTCACACAGCTAGTGTCTGAGGCCAGACTTGAACTCATCATTACTTTCTCATTACCAAGACCAACCCCTTTCCGTGTGCTCTTTCTTTTTTGTTTTGTTGTTAGTTCTCTACATTTTTTTCAGTTAACCAAAATCTTGTCTCCCCCTTTAATCCCATCCCCAGCCCACTTCTCCAGCAATTTGTCCTCTTTCTTCTTCTCTCTCTCTCCAGACCTCAACCTCTCCCTATTCTTTGCCTATTACCTTCACACCTGCTCCTGTCTGTCCCATACTAAAACAAAAACAAACCAAGCCCCCCTACACTAGAACCCCTCCCCCACCAAGCTGTCATATTATGTCCCCTGAATATGAGGGACTGTGTTTTTTATATATTTTGATAACTTTTTTTGATATAATTGGTTTCCTTTATAATCTTATCTGCTTTGTTTTATTCCTTTTAAAATCGTATTCTGAAAAGGAGTCCATGATAGGCACAAAAAGTTTAAGAACTCGTGCTCTTGGATAAGATATAAACTTTTCTGTTCAGCTTTTAAAGCCCTGTACAACATGGCCCCAATGTATCTTCCAGCCTTGTTGGACATTACTTCTTCTCCTGAACTTTGTGATCATCAATAAGGTTCTGTCCTAGGCCCCCCAATCTTATACTCTCTCACCAGTTCTATGGGGTTACTCTAATAACTCCCAGATCTAGACCCTATGTCTCCCCTGAGCTATAATGCCACATGACCCATTGGACCTATTGGAGCAGATATCCCAGAGCTATCTCAAACTCCACATGTCCAAAACTGAGCTCATTATGTACTGCTCCCAACCCACCCCTCTTCTAAACTCACCTAATTCTTTCAAAGGCACCACCATCCTGCTATTCTCCCAGATATAAAAGTTTTGCATTATTCTCAATTTCTCAGTCCTCCTCACCCCACATATCAACTCAATGCCAAATTTTACTGTTCCCACTTGGACAACATTTCTCTCAGCTGACCCCTTCTCGCCACCCACAAAGCTACCCCTTATTTTAGGCCCTTATCACCTTTCCTGTAGATTATTTAAACAGGCTCTTAATTGGGTTTCCTACCTCAGATCTCTGTCCACTCCAGTCCACCATTTATACTGCTGCCACAATAATTTACTTTAAGGTTATATCTGATCATGCCACTCTCTTAATCAACTCCAGTAACTTCCAGTTACTTCCTAGGATAAGGGATTTCTGAATTAAAATTTTTTCAATTATCAAGCATTTATTTTTTCCTCCCTCTTACCCACCCTCTTCCAAAAAAGGAAAACAAAACCTTTGTGACACATAAGCATAGTCAAGCAATACGAACTGCCATGCCACTTCCAAAAAAATGTCTCATTCTGTATATTTAAGCCTATTGCCTCTCTGTGATGAGGTGAGTAGCATTTTTCCTCCATGCTCTGAAGTCATGGTTGATCATGGTGGTGTTCAGAATCCCCAGATCTTTCACATTTGATTTTTACAATTTTGTTAATATATAAATTGTTCTCTTGGTTCTGCTCAGCTCATATAACTCTTCCCAGTTTTCTCCAAAATCATCCCTTTTATTGTTTCTTATCCTACAGTGTGCCATCACATCCATATGCTGTAATTTGTTCAGCCATTCCCCAATTGATGAATATCCCCTCAGTTTCCAATTTCTTTGACACTGTGAAAAGAGATGCTATAGTTTTGTACATATGGGTCCTTTTCCTCTTTCTTTGACCTTTTTGCTGTATAGACCTCAAAGGGCATGGCTCAAAGGGTATGCACAGTTTAATAGGTTTGGGGGCATAGTTCTAAATTGCTTTCCAGAATGGTTGGCCCCCTTCACAGCTCCTCCAGGTACACTAAAGGCCCTAAAGTTTCCCACATCCCCTCCATCACTTGTCATTTCCCTTTTTCATCACTTTTTGGGTCTGAGGGGTATAAGGTGGTTTGGTACCTCAGAGTTGGCTTTAATTTACATTTTTCTAATTACCAGTGATTTCTAGAGCATTTTTTTTTTCACCTTCCCAAGTACAATATGGGGGAAATATAGCCAGAGAGTAATTTGTCTGAAAAAGAACTGAGGGTTTTATTGGCCCACAAAATGAGTATGAGTAAGTAGCAAAATCGGACAGCCAAAAGAGCTCATGGGATCTTCGGCTGCATGATTGAGAGGGGGCAGAGCTTCGGCCACAGTCGGTTCTGGACAACATGATGATTTAAGGACCTGGCTCATGTGGGGAGTTTCCAGAAGAGGCTGACCAGGATGGGGAAGGAATGGAGTCCATGCCATGTAACAATTGCGTCAAGGAACTGGAAGTGTTCAGCCTGGAGAGAAGACTCAGGGGAGACATGCTGGCCATCTTCCAGGATCTACTAGGTGGACCGGTAAAGAAGTAAATGCGCTTATTCTCCTCTGTGTGGCCTCAGAGGTCAAAGCCAGGAGCAGTGCAGAGATTCCAACTGAGGCTGCATGTTAGGAAAAACTTCCTCACCTCTAGTGGGAGGAGGTGATAAGCTCCAGATCCAGGCAGGATGGTTGACCAGGGAGGGGAACTCTTTTAGGGATGGGCTGGGTGAGCTACTGCTCAGCTCTCCGATTTGGCTCAGGAGTGATGGCAATGGGACCTCACAACTGACTGGGTGGGTTTGCCATCCTGCCTTTTCTGCCCTAGTTTTCATGGTCACATCTCACTCCTTTCCTGGACTGTGAGCTGCCTGAAAGTAGGCTCTTCATAAATCAAGCGTTCATAGAAATGGATTGGGTCCGTCCTCACTCAACTCAGCCTTGCACAACCGTATTCTCACAACTCCAGAACAAAGATTGGCCATGCTCACCTGCCACTTCCTAACTTTCCTGCCTTCTTTCATTACTCCCCCAAGAATTTCCTACCTCTAGCCTTCTTTCATTAATTACGCCCCCAAAAATTTCAAACCTTCAAACTCTGCTTTTAAAGGGGAGCTTAAGATGGCACGTTATAAATCGCATGGCTTGCAAAAAGCTCCCGCAGAAGGCCAAGTAGATACCACCTCAACTCAAAATGCAAACATACCGAAAACAAAAAGAGCAACACTTCCACAAAAAAAAAAACACCGTTTGCTCAGGTGCATAACTTGAACAAAAATAAGCTTAGCAAGCTCAATAACGATAATTCTTCAAAACCTTTCTTTTTTGCAAACAAGTTATAAAGCCCTGCGTTTACAGGGCCGCAAAAAATTGGTCAAGTACTCATAATCGTTTACTCTCCACGGAAATCTTTAGTAAAAGGCGAAAGATTTATTCGATTTGAAGAGAAACTAGAGCATGGCTCAAAACTCCCGCCTCGCCCAGCCCACCAACAACACTACAGCTCTAGCGGACGGTGACCAATGCTGTCCCGGGACCGTCTCTCACTCTTCCAGAACTTCGGAGAGCAGCCCGGACAGAAAAAGATTGTGCCCCCCCAATATAACCCCAAAGATCCTTGCGTGGGAGGGAGAAGGACGGGAAAGTCAGGGAAAGGGGGTGATCTGCCCTGGAGAGTTCGCGCTGTAGTGCACAGCCTTGTGGGTATGCAAAGCAGCACTAGCCAACTTTCCCCTCCTCCGCACTTTGGGCGCGTCCCGGACTAGAGCGCCCGAGGCAGGAAGCAGCCAGTCCAGGATCGGACCTGGAGATGCCGCTAAACAACTATCTCCCCATTTCACAGACGAGGAAACTGAGGCCCCGGAAAGAGACAAATTGCGTACGAAACCTTGGCCCCACCTGGAGAACGTACCTGGCCTTTTCACCATTGGGAAGAGAACACAGCCGGAAAGACACCGGCATTCCTGGTCATGTTCACACCGGCCCTCTCCAATCACCCTTCCCACTCCCTCCCTCCCTCCCTGGCCTCGGATGCGTTCTTCCAAGTGCTTAGAGAACACCTTGGGAGCCCGGGAGGCGTTGAGCTCTGGGCGTGGGGTCGGGGAGCCCACCGCAGACATTTCCAAGCTGGAATCCCCTGAGCCGGTCACTTAGCGTCCGTTTCCTCGGCTCTAAAATACAAAGTTGAGAGAGGGGAAAGGCGCGTCTTAAGGCCTGTAGAAGAACGGGCGGTTCTGAAAAGGATTCGGGACCCACGAACGTACGCAAATCAAGGTCCTCGGAGTTTTAGCAAGAACCGGCCAGGCCAGAGCAACTTCAGTTCCCTTTGGGACCAGGCTGCTTGCCCGCAGGCTGGTGACATCGACAGCTTGCCACGCGGTTACCAAATCGCGTGGTAGAATCTTCGCTGCTGCCTTTAGGCCAGCTGTAGAGACGCTGGAGAGCGGCGGAGTCCGGACTGGCTGACACGGTCGTTCTCGGGCTTCCATGGATGTGTCTAGTGGATTGTTACTGGGATCTATCTGTGCTTAGTCTGGTGGGGCAGGCGAACTTTTTTTTTCCCTCACTAGTGTGTGTGTCAAGAGGCCACTAGGTGGCGCAGTGGATAGAGATCTGTGCCTGGAGTCAGAAGGAGGAATTTTAAAGCCATCCTCCTGGGCAAGGCACTTTACCTCTGTCCCCCCACCCCATCCCCGACAATGTATCTTTCCTCAAATGTAAAGGGAGGTAACAGCAGCACCCACCTCCAGGGTTGCTGTGAGGATCAAATTGAGATATTTGTGAAGTGCTTGGCACAGTGCCCCTGGCACATAGTAGGTGTTTGCTTCCTTCCTTCAAAGAGGACTTGGCTTTTATCCAATCAAGAGTTCAATTGCTGCCTGCTCCAAGCCAAGGTTAACCAGGTGGATTAGGGTAGTGCAGTCAGGAGGACCTCAGTTCAAATCTTGCACTTAAACCCTGTTTGCCTCAGTTTCTTTATCTGTAAAATGAGCTGGAGAAGGAAATGGCAAACCGCTCCAGCATCTTTGCCAAGAAAACCCCAAATGGGGTCATAGAAAGCTAAACTGGACCGAACAACAAACATTAAATCACCATTAGGGGAGGGGAGTAGTCTGCATGGAATGGGGTCGGCTACCTACCAGCCACTTCCTAGCTTTCTTGTCTTCTCTCATCATACCCGCAACTGCTACAAGCTTTGCTAGCCACCTAGAAAACCCTTCTCAGCTTTTGAGTTGGAGCTCTGACGTTACCTTGTATCAGCATGGCGAACAAAAAACGCTACTCAGACTTCCAGATAATTATTATGTAGAGTAGAAAACCCAACTCGAAATGAAAAATAAAATCTAGATAACAACTAAGCAAAAAATATAAAACCACACATCAATGAACGAAAATACTCTAAGCTTCTTTCTTTAGAAACAAAATTTTGAGCCTTGTGTAAACAAGGCTTAACAAAAAATTAGTTAAGAACTCATAATTGTTTCTCTCCACGGAAATCTTTAGTAAAAGGCGAAAGATTTATTCGATTTGAAGAGAAACTAGAGCATACTTCAAAACTCCCGCCTCGCCCAGCCCACCAACAACACCACAGCTTTAGCGGACGGTGACCAATGCTGTCCCGGGACCGTCTCTCCCTCTTCCGGAACTTCGGGGAGCAGTCCGGACAGAAAAAGATTGTGCCCCCCAAATATAACCCCAAAGATCCTTGCGTCGGAGGGAGAAGGATGGGAAAGTCAGGGAAAGGGGGTGCTCTGCCCTGGAGAGTTCGCGCTGTAGCGCACAGCCTTGTGGGTATGCAAAGCAGCACTCGCCAACTTTCCCCTCCTCCCTACCTTGGGTTGTCCCGGGCCAGAGCGCCCGAGGCAGGAAGTAGCCAGCCCCGGGAAGAGGCCAATTGCGTATGAAACCTTGGCCCCACCTGGAGAAGGCACCTGGCCTTTTCACTACTGAGAAGGGAACACAACCCAAACCCCAGGCAGCCCTGGCCACGTTCGCACCGGCCCTTTCCCCTCCCTCTTTCCCGAGCCTGGGATGCGTTCTTCCAAATGCTTAGAGACCTTGGGAGGCCGTGAGGCGTTGAGCTCTGGGCTTTAGGGTCGGTGAGCCCACCGCAGACATTTCCAAGTTGGAATCCCCTGAGCCGGTCACTTAGCGTCCGTTTCCTCGGCTTTAAAATACGAGTTGAGAGAGGCAACGGCGCGTCTTAAGGGCTGTAGAAGAACGGGCGGCTTTGAAAATGATTAGGAGCCCACGTACGACGACAAACCAAGGTCCTCGGAGCCTTAGCAAAAACCGGCCAGACCAGAGCAACCTCAGTTCTTTAAGAACCAGGATACTTGCTCACCAGCTGCTGATGTTGACAGCTTGCTACGCGGTTTTCACAGCCGTTTTTAGACCAGCTGCAAAAATGCTAAAAAGGGACCAAAACCCAGACTAAAACGATTTCCTTTTTTAACGCAAAGTTAAACCTTGCAGATGCAAGGCTTCTAAAAATTGAATAAGAACTCTCGTTTAGTTTCTCTCCACGGAAATCTTTAGTAAAAGGCGAAAGATTTATTCGATCTGAAGAGAAACCAGAGTATGTGTTCAAAGTTTCAGCAGTCACTAGCCCCGCAGACACCAGTCTAGGTAAACTCAGGGCGAGTTTCTACTGCGGCTGCAAAGCATTGTGAATATGCAGATTCTAGGACTGACGCCGGAGCCCACAGGCAGCAGGAGCCCGGCGCTTCGCTCCCAGTGAGACCACTCCAGACCTTGAACATTACACTCAACCTGCGGCTCTAACAGTCACTCAGGGACCCAGATTCGAATCCTAACTCTACCGGTCAGGCCATGTATGACCTTGGCCAGCCACTGGCCCTTCTCTGTGTCTCAGTTTCCTCGTTGGTTTCACTGACGTTTGAAGTCCCCTTCTGGTTCCATCTCTCTGCAAGGCGAGATGTTTTGTTTTGGCCGAAGGGTCCACACACACCACAGCACACCCCACCCCAGCCTCCACTTCATCTTCTGACTCCTGGAAATTTATAGCTTCTAAATAGTGGTTTCCCATCCCGGCCCCTGATACTCCCTGGTCCTCTGTAGTTTGGGATAACTTTGCCTCCTCAAACAGGACATTTCTGAAGTGGAACTCATCATCTTTCTCCCAGGTTCTTCAGGGGTGGGAGTAAAGAAAGGAAGCATTCTAAAAGCCAGCATTCATAGAGCACCTTAACCTTTGCAAAGAGTTTTGAACATGTTATCTATCTCACTTGACCCTACCTATAACCTATTGAGAGGCTATTACATTAATGACTGCTTTTATCATTTCCATTTTAGAGATGAAGAAGTTGAGGCTCGAGATAGGTGAAGTAAATGTCTTTCCTAAGGTCACATAGCTAATAAGCATTTGAGGCAAGAATCCAGCTCAGGCCCAGTTCCATCCAGGGTCCCACCTGCCTTTCATCTAGCCTACATGTGCATACTTAGAATCTATTTACCTTGACATATGCTAATTTGTGCAGGGAAGCTCATTAGATTTAACACTTAATGTATGCAACCAACCTTTGTTAATATCTGCAAACAATACCCTCCTCTAAGAAGAAAGCCTGAGACTGAGTCTGGGAAGCTTCTTTCACATCCTCACCACAGGGCTCCCCTCTGCTCACATAGAGGCTGTGTGTATGTCTCACCCAGATCCACACATGGAAGGCATCTGAAGGAAGTCTGAAAGTTAGAGAAGCAGGGACTACTTATTATTAGATTTGAGAATCATCAGCACAGAGATGATAATGAACCCATCCATGGGATCTGACAGGTCATCAAGAGAATAGAAGAGGGCCCAGGACAGAGGGGGACACTCATGGTTAGTGGGTGAGACCTGGAGAGAAAGAAAAAATCGCCAGATAGGTAGGAGGAAAATCCGGAGAGAGTAATGGCCACAAGCCTAGAGGGGAGAGAGGAAAATGCTTTGTACCTGACAGGACTCAAATCATATCCACTCTTATTTCTGTCCCATTTGGTGCCTAGTTCAGAATTCTGCCAGTATCAGTAAATGTTTGTGGAATAGTTGGAAGGCATGGGGAACCTAAATTCATCTCTAGATTTACTGCTATCCCAACCATACTACCAAGGAACTATTTTATAGAATATTATTGAATAATTTTTAAAAAACCTTTTTTATTTAGTTGATCACAAAAAGTCTACAATCTCAAGAGAAATATTGAGATGAAAAAAGCAGGAATGAAGAGGCCATACGTGGCTTGACCATATCTCAAAATATGAAGCACTGATGATCAAAATTATTTGGTACTGGTTAAAAAATAGAAAACTAGATTTGTAGAACACCCTGGATTAAAAAAAAAACTCAGAAGAAGCCATATACAACTGTAGCCCAGTGTTTGAGCCCAAGAGCCTCAACTACTGGAGAAAGAACTCCTTTCCAACAAGGCCTTCCGAGAAAACTAGAAACCAGTTTGACAGAAAATAGGTTAGAACAGCATCTTACAACATACATGTGGTAAATTCCAAATAAATACCTGACGCAAATATAAAAGATTATGTCCTGAAAAGATTACAGTAAAACAAAGAAAGGTGTTTTTCACCATTGTAGAGAGAAAACTCATAACAAGGGACAGAGATAAACTTACAAAAGTTAAAATAGACAGTTTTAATTACATAAAATTTTAAAGCTTTTGCCCAAACAAAACCAATGTAATTGTTATCAGAAAAAAAAATGTCTTCACATCAGATACTTCTGATAAAATCCTGCTATCTAGGATATACAGAGAATTTATACAAATACACATGACTAGGAGCCATTCTCCAATAAATTAGTAGAAAAGATATATGAATGGAAAATTATCAAAAGAAGAAAGCAAACTATCAATAGCTATGTGAAAAGTACTAAAAATCATTAGTAGTAGGAGAAATACCAGTTTAACAATTTTGAAGTTTTAACCCACATCCCTTAAATTGGCAAAAATGATCACGAATAGCAACAGTCAGTCCTGGGAGGTGGCCTGTGGAGACAGGTACTGGAAAACACTTTGGAATTAGGCACAAAGAGTCACTGTCTTTGACACAGCCATCCCTTGACTGTATATACCCAAAAACAGTCCCTGTGATCAGTGTCAAAATATTAAGTACAGGACTCTCTGGCCCCTCTGGCCATGCTGGGGCAGGGAGGCAGAGGAGGCCCCAGAGCCTCCTGGAGCCTTCAAGGCACTGGGGTGAAAGTCGGTTCGAGGCTGTGCCCAAGGGGCAATCCTCACTGACCTGAGTGCCCCTTCCCAGCCGGTAGGTCCATCGGAGCTCGTGTAGTCTGCCTGGAGGACTGGCTTAGGCTGAGCAGAGAGGGATCTCAAAGCACCATCTGGAGGCACTGTCTATAGTGCTTAGTGAAGAGCTGAAAATCTGAAGACATGATGGGAAGAGAACTAAACCAGCCCTGCTCAGCAATGCTAGAGGCATGATGGAGTTTGAATCCTCGTACACAGACTTCATCTCCTGTGACAGAATGGGCTGTAGGAATGCCACCCCTGACATCCAAGATGACTGGGCAGCAGTGAACATGAGGAAGCTGTTGGGGAATGTGGTGGAGCTGGCACTCGGAGGAGCAGGGCAGGCAGAGATAAGCACCTCAGACAAGGAAGCCGGCACCGGGCCTGAGGAAAATGAGGGCACTACCACATCCTGAGAGCCGCCCCTGTCCCATTCCCTTTG
>JAQQSZ010009471.1:0-12766 GCA_028646595.1 Phalanger gymnotis
TGTCTTTGGTGTTTGTGGGTTGAGAAGTCTGGTAACTGCCACAGCTCACTGATTCAGGGCGCTAGGGCCCACTCTGCCCAGCTCCTGGTCTGGCTGGTCTGTGCCACCCATGCTGGGCTCTGCTCCACTCTCTTCCACTCCCAGCTCCGTGCACGAAAGACCTCACCCAGCAACCATCCAGGCTGTCCTGGGCTGGAGTCCTTCTTCCCTCTGCTATTTTGTGTGTCCTGCAGCTCTAGAATTGGTTCAAAGCCATTTTTAATAGGTTTTTGGAGGGACTTGGCAGGGAGCTCACACCAGCCCCTGCTTTCCAGCCGCCATCTTGGCTCCACGCCCCCACTCCAGTATCTTTGCCAAGAAAACCCAAAATGGTGTCATGAAAGTTGGACACAGCTGAAAATGACTGAACAACAACAACAATTCATACCCAACTTTTTTTTGATTAAGTGTTCCTTTAGCTCAAGTTTAATGGCACTGTTATGGAAATTAGGACTAATTATTTTACCTTTGCATGACTCTTATGAAGCATGAAGGGGAAGGTGTGTCTACAACTAACTTCTTTAAGAGACATTATTTGCAATCACATTTTCCCTTATATTTTAGACCTGTGGTTTCATTCATGCCATGAACTCCTGGTAAAGATGGCCATCTATCAATGTAAACTGCTAACTGTACTTCACAGTTTTGGAGAGCTGCTCAAGGTTTTCAGAGGTGAAGGGATTTGCCCAGGGTGGTATTCTAGATATGTGTCCAAAGAGGGACTTGAACCATGTCTTCTTGGTTTCTCCTGGTCCAGCTTTCTAGCCAATATGCCATGTTGCTTCTCATGTGTTTGTATGAAGGTATGTGTATTTATATATATGTACAAAATAAAAATTGCTTCTCCATAATTTTCTAGATGTATTATAATTTGGTCAGATGATTTCTTTCCCAAAGATGGTAATGGTAAGAAGATCCTTTACAAGCAGAGTATAGCCTAGTCATTATCCCTAGGAGAAGATCACATCTGGGTGTATGTACTTCCATATTTAGGAAGATTATCCATATTTTCATATAATTTGTGTCTAGATTTTTATGTATACATAGACTGTAAAGAGGATGCCAAGGTTTTCAATTTTTGTTGCTTTTCTTAGGGTGATCATAGTTTAATTTTTCTCTTTCTTTTTTTCTTTTCACTCTCACTGATGTATATCACTTACAGCCCAGAGCTAGGAGGGTTTAGGCCAGGACACAGCAGGTAGTAAGTGTGATATAAATGTTAGCTCTTACCATTACTATTAGGAGGGACAGTGAAGAAGAGCAAGAACCAAAAGGAATTTGTTCTCGCTTGTAGTTTCAAGAATACTATTTTAAAAAAAAACCCGTGGCTACTACTCTTGAGTGAGCACCAAGGAGTTTCTTTCAATGTGCGCCTTGAACTTAGGACAATCTTTTTTTCCATTTATGACATGTATTAGTGAAACAGAACTTTGCAAAGGCCAAGCTTTTGTATAATTAATGTGATCTGTTTGTTTCTTCACAAAGTTTAGAGGTCATTCCACCAATATTAGAAAACAGAGTAGCATGACTTTTGGAATTGAAGTCAGAAATAATGGGTTTTAATCCTAGATCTATGGTCTAGGGCAAACCACTTCAAGTCTTGATCTCATGTGTAAAAGGAAGGGAAAAAGTTGAACTAGATAATCTCTTAGATTCCTTCTGTTATCCTTACAATTTAAGTCTAGTATCCTTTCAAGTGAGATCATAGGCTAAAATGGACAATATGTTTTTTTTTCCATCTGAACAACCTGGCCAAATCAGAGGCCTCACCTGCATAGAGTTGCAGACTGCTGCTAATTTTTTTCAGCTATAACAACTCATGAATATCATCCCCTAAAGACATTATCTGTCTTAGTGGAGGGGAATACCCAAATAGTTGCTGAACATCCAGAGGAGTGATGAAAAGTTCACAGATTTTGACCTGGAGGGGGTGCTTAAAATAATCCACTGACCAGAGGTTCTATGAAGTTGTTTATTATTACTCATTAAATCAATATAACCGATTTCCTATTTAATTATGTTTTATTGTATGCACCTAATATGTTATTCTGAGAAGAGATCCATTGGTTTCATCAACCTATTGAAGGGTGTGTGATACACAAAAGATGTTAAGAACTCTCAAACAATTCTAATCCCTTCATATTACAAATAAGGAAAGTAGAGCAAAGAGAAAGAAAGTGAGTTTCCTTAGATCAATAAGGTTATGAGTGACAAGGATGGATTAAGCCCTAGCCATTCTGACAACAATCAAGGGTTCTTCTCTTTGCAGTGTCCTACTACATAACCAAAATTGCGGAGTATGGTGTCATGCCATACAATGGCTTTTGGGCCAGGTAGCACAGTTTGTAGAGAACTGGGCCCAGAATCAGGAAGACCTAAATTTAAATCCTGCCTCAGACATTTACTAGCTGTCTGACCCTAAAGAATCCACTTAAACTCTATTTGCCTCAGTTTTTTCAACTATAAAAATGGGGATAACAACAGCACCTATCTTGCAGGGTTGCTGTGAGGATCAAATGAGATATTTATCGAGTGCACAGCACAGTGTCTGCCACATAGTAGGCATTCTATAAATGTTTGTTCCTTTCTTCCTTTTCCCCCTACTTGAAGAAATAAGATTGATTAGCCTAGAGAAGTGAAGATTTGGGTGGGAAGTAATATTGATAACTGTTTTAAATTATTTGAAATGGTAGTGTCATAGAGAAATTAGACATGTTCTGCTTGTCTCTAGAAGGCAGAACTAGGAACCTTATATTAGAGTCTACTGCTTTGAGGATGATGATGATGGTGGTGATGATGATGATGATGGTGGTGATGATGATGATGGTAACTTGCCCAGGATCACACAGCTAGCAAGTGTCTGAGGAGCAATCCTAAAGTAAATGGATTATTTTTAAAGATAATGGATTCCCCCTTGCCTGAAGTCAAGCAAAGCCAGACTGCCTGCTTGTTAGGTCTGATATAGGGAGGATTTTTGTTCAAGTATGGTTTGGACTAAATGTCTCTTCTAATTCTGATATGACTTCATGGATCTTGAAAGGATGAGTTACTTGGAGCTAATTAATACTACAGTCATTACTTAGAAATAGAAGCCCCCCCCCAAAAAAAAAACAAGCTTTCTGCTAGATGCAGATATGAAACTGTTCATCACAGAATGATAGTCTCACTAATACTAATCTTGTATGTTTTCAATTATATTACAGTTATACTTTGCTTTTAGCAAATTATTTGGCTTGATGATTTCATTATGAAGAGGATTTTTTTTTCTCGTGCCATACTTTACTGTCAGAAAATGCACTGCAGGAGGGGGAAATAATTGAGAAGGGACGGGGAAGAATAGAAAGATGTGGCTGTCTTCTGTGCCATGCTTAGTTGGTGTACTCTTTTTTATCCCACATTCAAATGAGAAGGGCTCTGACTTTCTACTCTTCATCATTTGCTTTCAAGGATGGCTGCCTAGCTCAGATTTGTCCATCACCTAGATGCATGTAGCAATAGCTCTGGAAACACCCCTCCCCCAGTACCTAGAATACTGACTCTGAAGCCAGAGGACCCAGTTTATATTCTACTTCTAATGCATACAGCCTTATGACCTTGGACAAATTAATTTACTTCCCTAGTTCCCATTTTCCTCATCCATCAAGTGAAGGAATTGGATTCAGTGACTTCTGAAGAGCCTCCCACTTCTAAATCTCTTATTCTGTGATCTTATAAACCTGTATAATCCCCAAGAGTCTCTCCCCAACTGCAGTAAGATCCATCCAAGAGAGACCTATGTTTGAGAGAATTTTCACAACCACTTCACCAACCCAAAGATGAGGAGACCAGAACTGCCTTGCTATCCAATAGATCCACAACAATTTTGTTTAAAGGAGTTTTATTCTTGAAAGATTTGCTATCTGAAATATCGCTGCATTAGGGAAGAAAAAAACTATTTTTGCCCCCCACAAGAGATTGCAAAAATCCAGTTTAATTGTTTACTTTACAAAAGGATTTCCTACAATTTTCCTCATGCATTTAAAATATCATTTGGTTTTTCGAAATTTGATGTGCTTTTCAGGAACACATTTATTATGCTAAAACGAAGTCAGCACTGGGGAGTTCTCATTACATATTCTTCACAACATACAGCTTTCTGATCCCTGTGTAAATTTTAGAGTGTGTTTAGATACATTGCTCTTTGGTGTTTTATACTGCAAAGAATGTAAATGACTTTGATTAAAAACAATCAAATGACACAGGGTTAAGCACAGAGCCCTGGGGCACTCCACTGAAGACATACTGCTAAGTTAACATTGACTCATTCTTCCCTGATTCTGGCCATTCAACCAATTTCAAATCCATCTAATTGTATTATCTTTTAGGCTACATCTTGCCATAATTTGCAAAAAAACAAATGATATGAAAGATTTTATCTAATGCTTCACTAAAATCTGGGTAAATTATAACATCCTTTGGAGCTACTAGTTATTAATGCTGTTGTAAAAAGAAAGTTTAATATTCTCAAAGAGGCTTCTAAGGGGCACCATAAATTGAGCACTGGGTCTGGAGATGGAAAAACATGAGTGCAAATCAAACTCAAGGCATTTATTACCTGTGTGACCTGGAACAGCTCACTTACCATCTGTCTGCCTCAGTTCAGTTACTTCAACTATAAAATGTAGACAATAATCTCTCTGCCTTCTAGGGTTGGTGTGAGCATCAAATGAAATATTTGTAAAAGTGCTTAGCACATAGTTGGCACATAGCAAATACTTAATAAATCCTTCCTCCTTCCTTCCTCCTTCCTTCCTTCCTTCCTTCCTTCCTTCCTTCCTTCCTTCCTTCCTTCCTTCCTTCCTTCCCTTCATAAACAGGATATGGCCAAATAATATGGTGGAAAGATATCTCTTGTCCTTAGAGAACAGCCAGGGTGACTCTGCTGCAATTAAATCATACATTCAGTCAATGAACATGTATTAGATGCCTAGAGTATACAGAAAACTAAGGAAGATAAAAGTTTGGATAAGATACCTCCTCATTCTTTTGGAACTTATTCTAATAGGGGATTAAACTGCAGCCCCTTACAAGTAAGCATTGTTTCACTTTTTGTATTTGGATCCCTAGATATACTGTGCCTAATATACAGTATTGCTTAATGAATACTTATATGTTGATTCATAATGCATGAAATTATATAAGTGCATAAGAGCTTTATAAGACAATGGGTTATGTTGGGTATAACATGGGTGGAGAAAGTTATTATTGATGGTGGGTGAGGATCAGGGAAGGCTTTATTCAGATGGAGACATTTGAGTCATACTTTAAAAGATGGTTAGGAATTTAGTAGGCCAAGAGAAGGAGGGATAGCTTTCCAGATTCAGAACAATATTTGCATGAAGGCGTAGAGTCAGGAGACACACACATAGAGTGTATTTGAAGGGTGGAGGGGTAAAGGTAGTCCTGTCTGGCTAGAGTTTGGCATGTGAGAAGGAAGATTATGAAATGGCACTGAAAAGATGTAATTAATATATAATAAGCTTAAATTTAGAGGTATCAAATTGACAGTCAAAGTCAAGGTGTACAGTAGTAGACAAGGAGATCTTAGATTTTTCATGCCTGAAGGGTAAATGAAATTGTCTAGGCAGATTGAAAGTGTTTGCTTAAAGTAATTCTGCGGCAGTCAGACCAGATTTTAAGTTGTCTTAGAACTGCAGTGTTCTTGAGCTGTACTTCCCCCAATTAACCTAAACCTCTGGGTAACAGTTCAGCTCAGATGAGAGGAGCACTCAGGTGATGTTCATTGAGTCTCCACTTTGAATCCATTCCAGTTGTTTCTGAGTAGTATCCAATTCTTCATGACCTTATTTGGGGTTTTCTTGGCAAAGAGACTGCAGCCATTTACCATTTCCTTCTCCAGCTTATTTTACAGTTGAGGAAGTGAGGCAAACAGGGTTAAACAACTTGCCCAGGGTCACACAGCTAGGAAGTGTCTGAGGTCAGATTTTAACTTAGAAGAGGAGTCTTCCTGACTCCAGTCTCAGCACTCTATCCACTGAGCCACCCAGCTGCCCCTTCTGCTCCCCTGTCTGGTTTCAATTCCATGGAACAAGAGGTTCCTCCCAAGATAAACTCTTCACTTCTAAACTAACCACCACACTGCTAACTCTAGCCTTGACTGGTATCTGCTTTGGCCTCTTCTCCACTCTGACTGGAGGAATGGAGGGCACAGTAGCAAACTCCTCCCAATGACTTCCTTTATAGAGGGCAGAAACTTCACTCTCAGATCACTCTATTTTGCTCTTCCTGCTTTCAACTCCACAGAACAAGATGTCCCTACCAGGTACCCCTGGTATCCCTTTCCTCTCTCTCCCTTCCCCACTCTCCTGCCTACTTTTGTTTGTTGTCCTCTTTAGATGGTAAACTGTTTGAAAACTGGGACTGTCTTTTATTAATTGTATCTCTGGAACTTAGCACAGGGCCTGGCACAGAATAGGCACTAAATAAAGGTTTACTGGTCTGGATTGTATTGGGGGCAACTTCCTGGTTCCTTGGGATTTCTTAGCAGTATTTCTGTGTTATTCAATCTGTGAAAGAGAAGAACATTCAACCTTAAAGGCTCAATCTGTTGTTCCCTTTACTGTCTCTTCTAAGGATGACCTATACATTGACTAGTATCTTGTTAAATGTGAAGATAGGTGGTAAAGATAATGAACGGTAAAAATAATAAATGAAGATAAAATCTTCATTTAATTAGAAAATGATCATTTTCCTTGGAGCTAGTCAGATGCAACTGGTATGCCAATTTCTCTTCCTATAAATGGTATTCTCTTTTCTCATAGTTGGTCACTCCTGTCTTCTTTCATAAAGTCAGCCATCTGACATAGAATAGGAATTGGCATAGTTTCTAGACCAGTCTCAGGGCAGTCAACAAAAACCAACTTGGTTCAATCAACAGCTGGTGGGAAGGTCCAAGAAATGGATTTGTTTTTACTTTTTTGTTGAAATGTAGTGATTTCATCAGCATAGGGAACTCCTTGTGAGGAAACTCTCCTTTGAAGATACAGACAGGGAAGTTAGTGACATCTTATAGTTTTAAAGAGTTGCCTAGTGCAGTATAAGGTTAAGTGATTTGTCTGTGGTCACACAGATAGTCTGTATCAGAAGTGAGACTTGAACCAGAGGCTACCAGCACTCTAACCTTTGAACCATACTGCCTCTCCTAGAAGTTGGTATTATTTTGTAAATATCTAGTTTTCCCATTCATTTGGCTAATGTTTTGCTGATTCAGAAGTTAACACAATCCAGATTCATCCACTATAGTGTGATGCCCATTTTCACAACTATGTAAGTTGAAATAGTCCCTCAAGGTCATACCTACAAACACACACATATACATATATACACACATACATATATTCATAATACATATACACATATATGTGAACTTGAGGTGTGTGTTTATATATTCTATTTATAGGCATTTGCTTATAGGTATATGAGTATACTTGTGTGTATTTAAAAAAACAACTCTTTTTTTACTTTCTGCGAGGATGGATCCTTTAATAAATTTGAACGTTTTCAAAACTAAAAGAACAAAACAGAGGCCAGCAGAATCAGAATAGTAACTCCTGTTATTCCAGATGAAATCATTGGGTCAAATTTTTCAACAATCAGTGTCTAAGTTTTTCTGTTGTGGTTTGGCGCATTTATGTACGTATACATAATGCTTTAAGTGGGAGCATTTAAAGATATGTTTTTAAAATAGACTTTTAAAAATGTCTTAAACTTAAAGCAGTTATTGTACCAAGCAGTCTTGCATATCCTGGCCACTCTTCAGGAGAAAAACACATACATGTATTTTCTTTGGAGATATTGGAATTTGCTGACTTGGGAACTTTCTCAACAAGTTTTTGTTATCACAATTATCGTCCTTGAAGAAAATATTCTAATTCCCAAAACAATTATTGTGGCGCCATTTGAGAGATGAGAGTAGGGCTCTGTGTCATGTAGAAGAAATACAACCACGTGTTTTAGCAAAGCCATCTCTCTCTCTCTCTCTCTCTCTCTCTCTCTCTCTCTCTCTCTCTCTCTCTCTCTCTTTCTCTCTCTCTCCTCTCTCCCCCTTCCTCTCCCTTACACACACACACACACATACATACACAAACATGTTTAGCAAGCAAAAGGGTCTCTACTCTCCAAGAGCTCACATTCTAATAGAACAAAATAAGACAAAGCCTAAATGGGAAATGGACAGACTGGGGAGAAAGGTGAAATATGATGGGAGTCATTTTGAAAATGATGGCCCTATGGAAGGAGTCACTGATGAGGAGAGGAGAGTCCTGGGCAGAGGTTTCCCAGAGTGGTAATGCTACAGACAACAAAAAGAAAGTGAGGTCCCAAGAGAGTGAAAAAAAATGAGGTGAAGAGAATAATTTTAATGAGAGTTCTTTAAATCAACAGAAGACTATAAATGAAAGCTCCTTAGAAATAGCTTATGTCCACATGTCTACAACTCACTTGGACATAATGCCCTAAAACAGCAATTTTCATAGTTGTGTTTATAGAGCAATTCCCTATATAATCTACACTTAGTGACAAATGGCTAACGGTCTAATCAGAAACCCTCCAAAATGCTGTTTCATGGGCACACATTTAAAAGAATCAATTTTATCTTCACTGAAGTATTCTTATTGTTTGTTGGCTAATAAATTTCTTATATATTTGATTTTTAAAACAAAAAGAATCCACAGTAATAATGAGTCAATTGCATCGTGATTCTATGGTATCATACAACCTACTGGGTCTTTATTGACAGAAATAAAAGTGTTCATATTTGGGGCCTTTCATGGCCATCAAAAACATCAATTTCCCCTTTCTTCACAGTGATCTTACAAGAGATAGGAATAACATCATCATTTTGTTGACACTAAAACATTATCATTTCGGATTTTTCTTCTTCTATGAGTCTTTCAGTCTTGTCACTCAAAATGAGTGTTCTAATTCTGGTCATCTGTACTAGAGGGAACTGGAAGCAGGGGAAGTTATCAAGCTTTCTATGGTTTATTGGATTTTCCAAAGATAGAATCCTCCCTATAACAAGTTCAGATGTTATCTAAATGTCAAATATCCCAGCCAACAAGAGGTAGACTGGCCTTAATTATATGTTTCCTTACTATCTTTTACAGGGAATGGCCCAAAGATAAAACTAGTCAGCCTTTTATCCTTAATGCTTACAAGATAAATGTTTTTATTCTGATTCCCTGAATGGTGGAATATTGTATATGTGAGTATTTGTGTACTGTTTATGAAAGCTAGAGAAGGAGCCAGGAAAACCTCGGTTTAAATTCGGCCTCATAAGCTTAATAGCTGTGTGATCCTAGACAAGACACTTAAACTTTCTCAATCTCAGTTTCTCATGTGTAAAATGGATATAACATGATATTATCTGCTTCACAGGGTTGTTATGAGAATCAAATGAGATAAAATGAGTAAAGTGCTTTGCAAACCTTAGAATGCTATTTAAATGCTAGCTATTATTAGCATTATTGTCATTATGATCATTATAATTATTGTGATCATCAATATCCTCCTCCTCCTCATCATCATCATCATCCTCACCGCCACTACTATTTAGACCAAGCAGCAGCAGGAGCAGCACCACCCCTACTAGCATTTGGACCCAGATTTAAAGAAACACAAATACTTGGCCTATGTTAAGTGTTGTCTTGACTTAACTGTTATTGGTCAGAGAATAATTTAGCTCTGATTTCCTATTCCATTTGAAGAAGAGCCTTCTCTTATCTAGTACTGCCCCACAACCTTGACTTATAGGCAGCTTCCTTCCTAGCAGGTGCCACTTCTTTTGGTGCCCAAATTCCTTGCAGGCTTTCTTTGTTTCAGCTTTTGATGTACTCATCAGCAAGGTGGCAATTAATTACTTACTAGTCCTCAAAAAAACAGGCCATATCCATCCTTCTTAATGAAAAAGTTTCCAGCCTTTGAACTCTTTCTCATTTGTGGGAAGAGGAGAAAAGCAAAAGAAAATGGAGATTGAGTTCATGATCCAAATGTTGAAAGGAAGTAAAGAAGGAAGGCAACAAGCATGTATTAAATGCCTACCATGTGCCAGGCTCTCTGCTAAAGGATTTACAATTATCATCTCATTTGATCCACACCACAACTCCAGGATATAGATGCTATCACTATCCTCATTTTACAGTTGAGGAAACTGAGACAAACAGGTTTGCGTAGGGCCACACGGTTAAGTGTCTGAGGTGAGATTTGAAATCAGCTCTTCCTGACTCCAGGCCCAGGCTTCTGTCCACTGGTTTACCTACCTAGCTAAAGCCCTGAGACATGCCTTTTCTGTTCTTGTTTTTTCTTGTTCCATAGATTTCTCCCCTACCTGATTATTTCTCCTGCCCAGATCTAGAAACAGCATCTGCAGAGACTCCCTTTCCATCTGAGCTCTGCAGGCTTCAGTATCTTATGATTTGGCTCCAGCCCCACAATTTAGATGCTTGCTGTGGCTTCTTTCTTTTCCTTTGGAGTTGTTTAAAACACATTTAAACACAACAGCTTTTTCACAGAAACCTACAATGGCTTCCTCATTATTCGCCCCAAGAATTCCTCAAAAGTTCCCTGGTAACATTACCTACTTTAGACAATTCTCTTGACAAGGTTGAACCATTCCAATATTCCTTTCTTGCTTGGAATTACTTAGTATAGCCAAGAAGCAAATAATCAGCCAAAGACTTGGTTCAAAGATCAATCCTCATTTAGACGCTGACATCAATGCTCCTGTTTTGTTTCAGTCTTCTATTAAGTTTTCTAAATGTGTGATTCTGGGGTTCTATAAATAAAGTAATTGTTTAGAGTACTCCATGAAAAGCATGCTCTTCAGATCATAGGACCATATCTTTAGGCCTGGAAGGGATCCCAGAGTAACTTCCTAATTTATAGATAAAGAAACTGAGGGCCAGAAGAGTTAATTGACTTGCCCAGAGTCAGCAAGCCAGCAAGTGGCTGAGGCAGCATTAGAACCCAGATCTTGCCGACCTCAAGTCCAGTGCTTTATCAGCTACACCATACTGAGCCTCACTATATTAGGAAGACAAACCAAAATTCATCCCCATGTCTCCAGATGAATTGGTTCTTTCAGTGGAATCTTAGAATAAACATTTTCCCTTCTTGGCTGAAGTAGTTTTAAATTCCTGTGAAATGCAGGTTTTATGACTCCATTGGCCTATGAACACCACTTCTAGCTCTTTGACAGAAATTTTTTAATATGTAATTTCATTGCTTGATTACATAATGATGAAAATTTCAGTCACTAAAGTCTTAAGGACCATCAATCAAGTTGTAGGGGGACTGGGTTTTTTGTGTCGGTAGAGGGAGTTTCCACATAGACGAAATTATAGATCCTTGAAATATTGAAGTCGCATTTATTTATTTGTGAGTTTATGTTACGGGTACAGATGAAATACTGAAAAATTTACTCTAGGGAATGGAATAGTACAAGACAGCATGGAGCAGGGGAAACAGTACTATATAGAGAATTATGGGAATGGGTACAAGTCCTATCACTTACTCTCTGTAATCTTGATCATCACATAACTTCTTTATGCCTTGGCTTCCTCATCTGTAAAGTGGGTATAATATAGTGCTACCTATGTCATAGGATTTAACAGTAAGGATTGCTGTAAGGGATCTTCATAGTTATCTCAACCAGCTCCTTCACTTTATATGTGAGGAAACTGAGGCAACAAAGTATTGTGACTTGCTGAAGCTCTGAAAGGTAGTGAGTGGCAGAGCTGGGAAAGGGGCTTCTGGGGGTGGAGCCAAGATGGCAGCTGGAAAGCAAGGACTTGCATGAGCTCCTCCCCAGGTCCTTCAAGACACCTATAAAAATGGCTCTGAACAAATTCTAGAACTGCAGAACCCACGAAATAGCAGAGAGAAACAGGGCTCCAGACCAAGACAGCCTGGATGGTTGTGGGGTAAGGTCTATCCCATGGAGCTGTGAGCGTAGTGGAGCACAGTCTAGCATGAGCTCCGCCCAGGCCAACCAGACCAGGAGCTGGACGGAACAGGCCCTAGCACCCTGAATCAGTGAGCTGTGGCAGTTACCAGACTTCTCAACCCACAAACACCAAAGACAGCAGAGAAGGTTAGTGGGAACAACTTCAGGGGACAGAGTGAAAGGAGTTCTGGTTCGGCCACCACCCTACAGCAGAGAAGGTGCAGCTACAGAACTACAGCTGCAGTTGCTTCTGGCCCCAGGTCCACCTGGTGGGAGGAATTAAGTGGCAGATCTGAGCAGGAGTGCAGAGCCAGCTTAGATCTCAGTCTGGTCTGGATTGCCAGTTCTTGGGGGAGGAGTAGCCCTGGTGTGGCAGAACTTGCTGTGTAGAAATAGCTCTGAAAACAATAGTGCAGCCCCTCAAGCTTGGGACAAAGTACTCTCTCCTCTACAAGCAGTCACATCCTGATGAAAAACTCAAGGGTCAAGTAAGTTGGCTAAGAACACGGCCAGGCAGTGAAAACAATCTCAGATTCAGACTCAGACTTTGGAATCCTTCTTTGGTGACAAAGAAGACCAAAACATACAGCCAGAAGAAGTCAACAAAGTCAAAGAGCCTATATCAAAATCCTCCAAGAAAAACATGAACTGGTCTCAGGCCATGGAAGAGCTCAAAAGGATTTGGAAAAGCAAGTTAGAGAAGTAGAGGAAAAACTGGGAAGA
>JAQQSZ010009472.1:0-12766 GCA_028646595.1 Phalanger gymnotis
TCGAACTCCTGGGTCCACACAGGGGTCAGCTCTGCTTCGGATTTTTTTTCCAGCTGTAGTTTCTCGCCTCTCCTCACAGCCAAGCCTCTGGTGTTCTCAAGTTCCACCTCAACGACTAGCGACCAGAGTCCAGAGACCCACTGGTTCCCGAGTTGGCCCCTCTTAAGTGATTAATCTACTCCCACAGGGCTTTCACACCTGATAGGGCTTTGGGCCTGGGGCTTAGCGTTTAACAGGTGAAAGTACTTTCACCGTAAACAAAAGCCGAACTCCTCAAGGGCACCCGGTAAACTAAGCCCATTTTGCCTTACTGGCAACTGCTTAGTGAGAGAGAATGTCCCTGCCACTATGTCTTTGATTTTTGTAGGTGATATCTTCTATTTTAAATGTTTATATTTGAACCTTGTTCCCCCCACGAGACTTTTTTTTAATTTTTTATTTTAATTTTAATTAATTTCATTTATTAAATTAAATTAATTTAATTAACTTAATAAATAAATAATTTAATTAATTTTAATATTTAATTTTTAAAGGAAGGGAATTATGCACTACATAAATCTGTCAACTCATCAGCATGTAGCACAGTGTTCTAAAGCAAGAAAGGTGCTTAATAGCTACCCATACCTCCTCACTCTATCCTCTGCCTCTGACCTGTCATTAAAGCCTGCCTAGGAACTTTGTGCTCCTGATTGGTGAGATATTTCTTTATCTAGCCCATATTTGATACACAATTTTGGTCTTCTGCTATTTTCTTCTCATATTGCCATATGTATGTTCTTCTTTTCTCTATAATCCACAGCTATCTACCTCTAGCTCTGGGTACATTAAATCAGAACTTCCATTTCTTCAGAGGATGTTAATGATTTCACTGTGGCTCAATTAACCATCTCTATGACTTCCCAGACAAAAATACACCTCCATGGCCAACACTCCCTGATTTGTGCTTTCTTCCCTTAATAGAATGTCAGCTCCTTGAAGACAGGGACTGCCTTGTTTTTTTTTATGTCTATCTTCAGTACTTATCATAGTATCTGAAACATAAGCATTTAATAAATATCTTTTAATTTGTGCATCATGTATTTGCTGTTTGGATACTGTTGCAAATATTAGTATCATAATTAATCAAGGCTAATAATATTAATTTTGTCCTCATTAGAGTTCTCTTTGGGGCATCGTAATGGTGTGATGTAGATGGTGAGTTTAGAAAATCTACCCCTTTATAATACAAAAAATACAAAATTTTCATAGTTCCCATTCAGGCAGAAAGGCTTTGCCTGAGCTCTGCTGTATGTTTGCTATTCAAGAACCAGCCTAATAAGTGCAGAGGCACATTACCATTTTGACCTCAGGGTAATTAATTTTTCTGACAAAAGAACTCTGAAAAAATTATTAATTCATACAGAGGTTTTGATTCATATCACCGGAGGGGCAAATCTTTTAACCAATAACATCATAGATTGTTGAAATATAAAAATTTACCTACTTAGTAGGTAGCTGAATTTGGTGCCAGGAGAGATCATGGAATCATAGATCTACATTCATCTCAGAGGTCATCTTCAAATACCCTTTTTTATTAATTAGGAAACTGAAGCCCAAGGAGGTTAAGTTACTTGATCTAAGTCATATAGTGGCAGAGGTGGATTTAAACCAAAGTCTTTTGCCTCCAAATTCAGTGCTTTTTTCTTTAGTACCACACTGTCTGCTGTCAGTATAGGGCAATGCTTAGATAACAGTCATGAGAAATAATGGTGCATTAATTTTGAGTGAGTGAAGCATGGATTATAAACAATGTGGAGAAGTGTGGGAATGGAAATATGGATCTTTTCTACAGAAAAAACATTATCCCAAATCATAAAGATCGTTAATTTTCTTAATATGGACACTTCTCACTCCAGTTTTTACATGTGGAAATAAGACTTAAATGGTTAAATTTCTTGTTAAATGTAACTCTGATAAAGACACGATCAAATGGGAATAAAGAGCTTCAAATACAGAGCTGGTCAACTGTTACGTTATGAATCTTTAGCTTTTCTTTCTGTTCCTGGAAGCAAATTATACTTCTTTCTCCACATAGAAGAATCCTATATCTAATTCCTTTTACTTTTCAACTTATTTTTATTTCATTTAGCTTTCTATAAACAAAGAAAATCATCTATTTTCCAGCATCTCCCTGTCTATCTGAAATATGTATTTGCTTCCTTTTGTTTAGTCATCAAGACTAAACTCGTGCGTCCCTTCTCCAAGACACTTATCTTCTATACTCCAGATAATTCTGATAGGGTATAGTACATTCCCTTCACTGAATGCCAAATTGAATGGTCCCAACACTTAATCACACATAATCTTCCAATAAATTCATGTCAGTATTATCTCCCTAGGGGAAACACATTTCTTAAATGGAATAAGGAACCATATCTTAAAAGGGTTGTGTATTTGACCTCAGTTAAATACAGGACTATTGACATAGAAAATGTTCAGTGGGAAAAAAAAAAAGATGAATTGCATTGAAAGATTCAAAAGACCCTATGTATTTATTTGACAAATTATTATTTAAGTCTTTTTGAAATAAAAACTCATGCCCCCAAACTAATTTAAAATTATATAGCCTTTTACTTTTTTTGTCTTTTTCATCTCTTTCCTTCCACATTTCCTTATTCTCTTCCTTCCTTCCTCCCTTCCTCCCTTCCTTCCTTCCTTCCTTCCTTCCTTCCTTCCTTCCTTCCTTCCTTCCTTCCTTCCTTCCTTCCTTCCTTCCTTCCTTCCTTCCTTCCTTCCTTCCTTCCTTCCTTCCTTCCTTCTTTCCTTCCTTTCTTCCTTCTTTCCTCCCCTCCTCCCTTCCTTGCCTCTGCCTTTCTTTATTGACTTCCTCCCTTCCTTCATTTTTTCCTTCCTTCCTCCTCCCTCCCTCCCTTCCTTCCTTCTTTCCTCCCTCCCTTCCTTCTACCTTTTCTTAATGCCTTCTTTCTTTCCTTCCTCTTAACATATTACATAAAACAGGTTAGCAATATAATCATGATTATCTAAGAAACATAACTTATTTAGAACAATAACCATGATAACATATATTCATGTTAATATAGCACTTTAGAATTTTATATAGTTTTCCTAATAATAACCCTGTGAGAATTGTGCTATAATTATTTACATTACTATTTCCATATGAGATAACTGAGGATCAATTTAATGCTAATGATAACAATATTGCTATTACAACTACAAAAACAACTACTACTCACAATAAAGTAGAACATTAAGGTTATGCCAGATTCCTCATCCATGGAGTACAAGTATCATTTTACAAATTGGAAATTGAATGCTGTATTACCAATTTGGATTTGAAGATCTTTCCCACACACTAATAGGCCATGTGACTTGCTTGTGTCACAAGAAGCCTGAGACATGCGTGGTTGGGAGGAGCTTCCTGACAGGAAAAGGAAGTTATGTCACAGGAAAATGCTGAGAGAAAGAAAGATGCTATGGCTACTAATGGCTGCTAATGGCCACCCTCCTGATTGTTAGATCCGAACAGGCTGACTTAGCTGTACTGTGAGTTTGTTTTGTGGAAGACCCCAGCAGGTTGTCTGAGAGGTTTTGGGATGGCGAGGCTCCAGGGTGTTATATTATATGTGGAATGTTTTACTGCTGTGGTAGACTGGATAAATGGCTTGTGGGATCTGGTTCTCTGGTGTCTGAATACATGGTTTAACTTCTTCTACCTTCTATGTGGACAGTCTCATATACTTTGTGACACAGAACTACATAGGTATTTTGACAATTATCATCTATATTGTTATTATTGCATTACTGTTTCAAATGCCTATTTATCTATCACAGAGTACAAGCTTATCAGGTCATCAAGGAAGCAAATCCATTCTTAACAAAAAGGCAGAAAATTTGAATTCATTCCCTATATACATTTAATGCAGAATGAAAACAGTATATGATGGAAAGTATTGTTTCATGATCACAAAAAAAAAATGAGCAAATAATGTTATTTTGTGCCAATCCTTTTAGTGACATAGACAAGAGCATTTACTCATATTTTCCCCAAAGGCATATGCTACATGTATACATTTTATCTTCCTGTAACTGCTTTCTCCCCCCCCCCCCACCCCATTGGATTACCATAGCAGCCCTGAGGAACTTGTGAACATCTTACCTGGAATATGCTTTAAAAAAATCAAGGCTTTAACACTTCTCACTATATATGGAGTTTTATACATTTATCTCTCTCATTTTCTCTTTGGCCTTTTTCTCAAATACCCCACCTCCAAATGAAGAAAGAACTCACACTGAATGATCAAGTTTAACTGTCACCATATGGTTTCTGCAACATTGGTGGCAGAGACATGATTTGGCCCAGTTTTCCAGTTGTTCTTCAAAATGATGCAAATTTGTAGACAACTGGGAGCTCTGTCTTGGAACTTTGGCAACATATATTCACTAGAGACCTTATCTTTGGCAAATTCTGCCATCTCTGTCAGTGGTCCATTGCCTTTCTTTTCTGGACTAGATAGAAGTAAACATATATCTACTGCTTTCTGTTATCACATCATAAGATAGCTATATTAATTTGTATTTGCTAATCTCAAATGCACAGAGAAAAAATACATATTTCATTCATTACTGTATACCTATCAATAATAATTATAGTAGTCATATAAACATTATTTCTACCATTACTATTCCTACTAATTATTAATACTATTATTATACTAAATATATGTATATGTATGTATTCCAAGATCAGATGATAAACAGGTTTAAATTTATAGAAAACTTTCAGATCAAACATCTCATTTCACAAAGCAACAATGAAGACTTACAAAATGCACATGCTGCTGTGTTTGTCAAAAGTAACCAAAGGTGGTTTGTCTCTATAAAGTACCTATGAAATATCAAAGATGTGAGAATGAAATAAAAAAAAAAAAGATCTCCATGAATTAAATCTGTGTCAGCACTGCTGGGCCTGGAATCAGGAAGACATAAGTTAAAATCTGACCTCAGACACTTAATAGTTGTATGACCCTGAGCAAGCCACTTTAATCTGTTGGCCTCAATTTCCTCATTTGCAAAACGACCTGGAGAAGAAAATGGCAAACCACTCAAGTATATTTGCCAAGCAAACTTCAAATGGGGTCACAAAGAGTCAAATATAACTGAGCAACAACAACAAAAATGAACTCAAACAACATCTTGGCAAAACAGCACCCACTATGTGGCTGCCATGGACATTTGTTTAGAGAAAACAAAGGGTTTTTGAAAGTGATACAGAATCAGGGAAATTGCCACAAGGAAGTAGAGAAGGGAGATCCTTAAGGAGTGTCTATGTATCAATCAATGTATAATGGAATATGATAGAAACCATTTAACATCTCTGCAATTCTGAAGAGGTTATTGTCTATGATATCAATAAAAACATACAACCAGGTAACCAGAAGCTCATTATCCTTTATAAACTAAGAAATGGCAAATTCCCACAGTGTAATTACAAATGTCAAATATACTTGAATTCATCAAAAGTGACATGTGCTAGAGTGCCATGTTACTCACTGTTGACCATCTTGGGCATAACATTAGTCACTCAAAATTTAAGAGCACTGTGCTGAATAGATGTCTCTAGGCTGAATATATTTTCTCAGACTATTTGAAATGAAAACAAATTCAAACTATAAAAACCTAGCAGAAAATGTAACAATCAAAGTTGGAAGAGTAAGAGTTATATAGCATCCCTGTTGACCTGTTTGTCCTTGGAGTTATATCGATGATGCTTTCAGTGAGCATAGAGAATATCAGCTTACAACCTAATAAAATTATCCACTTATAGCCCAAGAAGTAGTCATATCTACTTGCATGAAAGTCAAAATAACATTGGATATAAAAAAAAATAGCAGCATAAAATCAACACAACTTTTCCAAAGACCATATCTATCTGGATCACACAGAAATGAGGAAAAAACAGTCATCATCATCATAATCATCACCATCACATCAGTTACAAAAAGCAGTCATTGTATCTACCTGTGCAATAAGTCATAGAAAGTAATAATAATAATAGTAATAATAATAATTAATAATATCATCTAGATAGCACAGTTTATAGAACACTGAGCTTGGAATCATGAAGACCTAAGTTCAAATCCAACCTCAGATACTAGCTCTGTGACCCTGGGTAAGTCACAACCTCCCACAGCTTCTGTTTCTTTATCAGTAAAATGGGAATAATAATAGCATTTACTTCCCAGGGTTCTTGTGTGGCCAAAATAATAGAACTGTAAAATTTGTAAAACACTTTGCTAGGTTAAAAGATATATGTGTGTGTGTGTCTGTATATATGTACATATATGTATATGTTTGTATGTATATATGTGTGTATATATAAACTAGTTACTATTGATTATTGTTATTAAGATGATAATGATAGTAAGAGTACTGATAAAAATGATGACAATGATGATAATAGGTGTGGAAACTGAGGCTCAGTGGGTGGAAATGGCTGGTTGATGGTCACATTGTTGATACCAGTGAAAGGCACATTTCAACCCATGTCTTTGGTACTATTTTTGTCCAGTTACCTCATCTTTCTTAACACCAATTTCATTACAAATGATATGAGGTAGCTGAATTGGACAGCTGCTATGGCTTCCTCATAAATATGATCATATGATATTGCCACACTTAAACAGGTATAATATTGTTTTTTTTTAATTTTTTTTAAGAGGGGAGAAGGCAGGGCAATTGGGGTTACGGGACTTACCCAAGGTCACACAGCTAGTAAGTGTCAATTGTCTGAGACCGGATTTGAACTCAGGTCCTCCTGATTCCGGGGCAAGTGCTCTACTCAGTGCGCCACCTAGCTGCCCCTACAGGTATAATATTCTTGCACACAATTATGATTTCTTCACTTGTGACAAAATAATTTATATTCTTTCGGGGACTGTATGAGAAAGCACAATTGTAAAACTCCTCAGGTATTCAGAGTAATCATAATTTTTAAGAGAAGATATACAACTTCCCTATGGCATAATTTGACAAGGACAGAGAGGTAAATTCTTCATTTAAATTTATTTCTAACTTTCTTTTTCTTTTTCCGTCTTTAGAAAATGTTAATTGTTAAATATGATGTAATGAATGATTTATGATGTGAATTTTTCCCCGTACATATTGTGGTTCAGTCATGCCTGACTTTTCATGACCTGCATTTGGGGTTTTCTTGGCAAAGATACCAGAGGGGTTTGACGTTTCCTTTTCCAGCTCATTTTTACAGATGAGGAAACTGAGGCAAACTGGGTTAAGTGACTTGTCCAGGTTCATATAGTTAAGATATGAGGCTGGATTTGAACTCAGGTCTTCCTGACTCCAGACTTGGTACTCTCTCCACCATGCCACCAAGCAACCATTACTTTTTTTGTAAAATTTATATTTCTGTAGATAAGATGATATGCTCCAGTAACTTTGCTAAGAAAATATAGAATCAGACATGACCGAAATAAATGAACAACAAAATCAAAATATGATTTTATCATAGTTGGTATTCCTTCTTCTACATTTGCACGCATTATTATTTTCTATTATAAGAGAACCATAGATTTAAAACAACCATAGAGTTCATAGAATTCATCTCATGCTACACCCTCATGTGCATTTGGCAAAACTGAAAAATTCAGTACCTTTCCAAGATTAAATAAGTGATTCTTAGTAAAGTCAGGATTTGAACTCATATCCCTTGACTTGAAATCCAGTGTTCTCTCTGCTTCAACCAGACAACCTCCTTCTATCAGTGTAAATCTTACCATTTCATATATTCCTATGTTGTATGATTCTTATCTAAGGTTTTCATTGAACTCCTTAGATAATGACATATTTTGACTCTCGAGAGATGATATTATTTCAAGATTACCAGTCATTTAATATAATTGGAAAATTATTTGTTCTTATGCATTTTAGCAGTTTTTTAAAGCTAAAATTATATTTCTACTCCTTTCAGGCATAAAGTTGTTCATTTATGAGAGAAGTGATAACCAATATTAGAATATTAATATTAAACAAAGTATAACATCTTGAGATAATTCTTTACGTATATATGTATATGTACATGTGTACATATACATATATATGTATGTATGAATATATAATCATCCACATTACAAAAGAAAACACAAATTCAAAAATTAAGAAAAAAAGATGTTTCAATCTGCATTAAGATATCATCTGTTTTCTCTCTGGAGGTATATAAATTATTTCATCACAGGTCTTTTGGAAGTATCTTGGATCATTTTCTTGGTCAGAGTAGCTAAGTCACAATTGACTATCCTTAAAATATTGTTACTATTTATAGCGATCTCCTGGTTCTGCTCACTTTACATTGCATTAGGTCATACAAGTTTTCCCAGGATTTTCTAAAACCATCATTTACATCATTTGCATGATTGTTTACATAATTTTCCTATGGTCTTCTCTATAACTTGTTTGATAGTGAATTTTTCCCTTATCAATCGATCTGACAGGTACATTTCCCCTCACTTCCTAATTACTTATGATATCAACCTTTACATCCAGATCATAAATCCATTTTGAATTTATCTTGCTGTGTGCTCTGAGAGATTGATCTATGCCTAGCTTCTTCCAAATATCAGTTTACTCAACAAATTTTGTCGAGGTGTGACTTTTCCACACCCCCAAACTCCCACCAAATGAAACAAAAAATTTTTAAAAATCTTAGAATTTTGTGATTATCAAATGCTAGATTATCACGGTCATTTACTACTATAAATCTTGAACCTAATTTATTCCACAACCCTCCACTCTTTCTTAGCCAGTTCCAAATTGTTTACATGATTACTACTTTGCAATACAATTTTGAAATCTTTTACCGTTAAGCTGCTTTCTTTCATTTTTTAAAAATTCTCCTGTTATTTTTGACCGATTCTTATTAATTTTGTTATTATTTTTGCTAGCTCTATAAAACAATTCTTTGGTAGTTTGGCATGGCACTGAATGGTAGAGTGGTCATTTTAATTTTATTGTATTGGTATACTCATGAGCAACTATTGTTTTTCCAAGTACTTAGATCTGTCTTCATTGACATAATGAGTGTTTGGTAATGGTACTCATATAGTTCCTGGGTTTATCTTGGCTGGTAGACTCTCAAGTATTTTATATTGTCTGTAGTTATTTTAAATGGAATTTCTCTTTCTTTTTCTTTTTTGCTGGACTCTGTTGTTAGTATATAGAAATGTTGATGATACATGATGATTTTTTATCCTGCAACTTTAGTAATGTTGTTATTAATTGTTTCAACCTGTTGGTAGGTGATTCTTTAAAGTTTTCTTAGCATACCATTGTTTCATCTGCAAAATAATCAGTTTTTCCCCCATTGTCTATTTGTGTTCTTTCAATTTCTGATTCTTTTCTTATTGCTATACTTAGAATTTCTAATATAATATTAAATAACAGTGGTGATTATGAAATCCTTGCTTCTTATTGGGAAGGCTTCAAGTTTATCCACAATAAAAATAATGCTTGCACTTGGTTTTAGGGAGATCCTACTTGTCAGTTTAAGCAAGACATTATTCATTCTTATGCTTTTTATTGTCTTTAGTACGAATGAGTGTTGCATTTTGTGAACAGCTTTTTTTTTGCATCTCTTCATATAATCACATGATATTTTTGTTTCTGTTATTGATATGGTCAATTATGCTGATAATTTTCCTAATATTGAACTAATCCTGCAGTCCTGTTATAAATCTTATCTGGTCATTCTGTATGACATTTATGTTATATTTCTGTAATCACTTTGCAAATGTTTAATAATTTTTTTGGGGGGGAATAATATCATATAAGGAAATTTGTTTATTGTTATCTTTCTCTTTTTTTGGTCTCCCTGGTTTAGGCATCAAAATAATATTTATGTCATAAAAGAAATTTTGAAGGACACATTCTTGATATATTTTTCAAATTATTTATAAAATATTGCAATAAATTGTTCCTTAAATATTTGAGAAATTCACTTGTAAATTCATTAGGTGCTGATGATTTTCTCAGTGAGCCAATGGAAAGGTTGTTCAAATTCTTTTTCTTGATCAAGAAATTTTTTCTAAAATAGGATTTAACTATTTTATTTCTATTTCCCCCCACATGATATTCTTTTATTTTTTCCAATTGCATGTAAAGATAGTTTTCAACATTCACTTTTATAAGATTTTGTCCGTCTCTCCAAGATGGCAAGCAATCTGATATGGGCTATACGTGTACAATCATATTGAACATATTTCCACATTAGTCATGTTGTGAAAGAAGAATCACAACACAAGAGAAAAATGAGAAAGTAAAAACAAAAGAGAGATGGGGGGGCAGAGAGACAGAGAAGAGAGAGAGGGACAGAGAGGGAGAGAGAGAATAGTATGCTGCAATGTGTATTCACACTCCATGGTTTTTCGCTTGATGTGGATAGCATTTTCCATCATGAGCCATTTGGAATTGTTGTAAATCATTGTATTCCCCAGAAGAGCAAAGTCTATCAGAGTTGAACATCACACAATGTTGCTGTTATGGTGTACAATGTTCTCCTGGTTCTGCTCACTTCGGTCAGCATCAGTTCATGTAAGTGTTTCCAGGTTTTTTTTTTTTTCTGAAAGTTACCTGCTTATCATTTCTTATAACACAATAATCTTCCATTACATTTATATACTATAACTTGTCCAGCCATTCACCATTTGATGGGCATTGCCTCAATTTCCAATTCTTGGCCACCAAAAAAAGAGACGCTATAAATATTTTTTTGTACATGTGGGTCATTTTCCCATTTTATAATTTATTTGGGATACAGACATAGAAATGGTATTGCTGGATGAAAAGTTATGCACAGTGTGGTTGCCCTTTGATCACAGATCCAAATCATTCCCCACAATGATTGGATCAGTTCACAATTCCACCAACAGTGCAGTAGGTCTTCCAATTTTCTTACATCTTCTCCAACATTTATCATTTTCCATTTTTCCCATATTAACCAATCTGATAGGTATGATGTGATATTGAATCAGGCCTGCAATCCTTGTGTAAATCCCACCAGGTCATAGTGTATTGTCCTCATGATAAATTGTTCAATTCTCTTCACTAGAATTTTATTTAAAATATATGCATCAATATTCATTAGTGAAATTAGTCTATAGTTTGCTTTTTGTGTATCGGTTCTTCCTGGTTTAGGTATCAACATCATATTTGTATCAAATTAATAATTTGGTAGAATTCTTTTGCCTATTTTCCCTCATTGTTTATATAATGTTAGAATGAATGGTTCTTTAAATTTTTGGCAGAATTCAATTGTAAATCCATCTGGCCCTGGGGATTTTTTCTTAGGGAGTTCAATGATGGCTATCTTTTCCCCTGAAAGATTATGCTCATTTTTTTTTGAGTAGTTGATTCTATGCTGTAATTCATCCTTTGCCTTCTGAAATATCATATTCCAAGGCCTATAACTCTTTAATGTAGAAGCTGCAAGGTCCTGTGAAATCCTGACTGTGGCTTCTTGATATTTGAATTGTTTCTTTCTGGCTGCTTGCAGTATTTTCTCTTTGACATGATAATAGTGGAATTTGTCTACAATATTCCATGGAGTTTTCATTTTGAGATCTCTTTCATGAGGTGATCGGTGGATCCTTTCAATGACTATTTTACCCTCTGGTTCTAGGACTTCAGGGCAGTTTTCCTTGATAATTTGTTGAAAAATCCTCTCTGGGCTCCTGTTTTCATCATGAATTTCAGGTAGTTCACTTTTATTTAAATAATTTATTTTTAGTTTTCAACATTCATTTCCATATGATTTCAAGTTGCAAATTTCCTACCTTTCCCCCCCTCCCCCACTCCAAGATGGCATGCCATCTGATATAGGCTCATATACATTCATATTAAACATATTTTCACATTACTTATGTTATAAAGAACAATTAGAACTATAAGGAGGAGCCATGAGAAAGAAGAAACAAAAAACAAATAAAAGAGAAAGAGCAAATAGTATGCTTTGATTTGCACTGAGACTCCATAGTTCTTTTTCTTAATGTGGATAGCATTTTCCACCATGAGTTTTTTGAAGTTATCTTAGATCCTTGCATTGATAAAAAGAGGTAAGTCTATCAAAGTTAGTCATTGCACAGCATTGCTGTTACTATGTACAATGTTCTCCTGCTTCTACTCTTTTCATTCAGCATAAGCTCATATAAGTCTTTACAGGTTTTTCTGAAATCCACAGGCTAATCATTTTGTATAACACAATAATATTCCATTGCATTCATATACCATAACTTGTCCAGGCATTCCTCAATTCATGGGCATCTCCTCAATTTTCAGTTCTTGTCTACCACAAAAAGAGCTGCTACAAATATTTTTGGACATGTAGTTCCTTTTTCCCATTTTTATGATCTCCTTGGAATACAGACCTAGAAGTGGTATGCTGGATTAAAAAGTATGCACAGGAAAATCCGGGGGGGCGGAGCCAAGATGGCCACATGAAAACAGCATCTTACTGGAGCTCTCTCACAAGTTCTGTCAGATTCCTATAAAAAAGTGAATTTGAGCAGATTTGAGAGAGTTAGAAACCGCAAGAAGTCTGAGTGGGGCAAATTTCCCAGCCAGGAGAGTCTGAAAGGCCAAAGGAACGAATCTGTAGGGTAGGAGAGCACTTGGCGTGCAGAGCTGCTCCAGACGGGACCAAAGTGGAAGCGGCTGGCCAGGAAACACACGTGGGAGACGGGCTGGGAGAAAGCTGGGC